>JABCKD010000336.1:0-66218 GCA_013186415.1 Fusarium sp. NRRL 66088
CAACAATGCAAGCCAGGGTCCCTTGCAAGTTCACGAGGTCTAATACTTTTGCGCCTTGCTCTCTACGTATCTCAGGTTTCTCAGAGTGAGGCTGGATGCCTATTGGCTGTGTGGAGTATTTAACTTCCAGGCTCGAGAGCTCAACTACCTATCCGAGTAAAGGGGGGGGGGGTTGGGTTAGAATAGTACGGCAAAATCACAAAGCCCTCCGCTTAATGACGACGCGAATATCCTTAGCTGGTCTCTTAGCGCTCGACCCCGGAATCATGTCAGGAATGTCCCAAGTCCCGCTCACTGGCTCAATATCCCAGAGACTTATGATGGCAGCCCCCACAACCATCATGTGCTTCTGAGCAAACGTCCTCCCTTTGCACATTGACGTCCCCATACCCCACGGCCTCAGCCTCCCGTATCGAGCAACCATGCTCCCCGTCGTTGGATTCCTCTTGAGGAAGCGCTCAGGGATGAACTTTTCTGGGTCTGGGAATATGGCTGGGTCATTGTTGGTGAGTGAGGTGGGCATGGAGATGAAGGAGCCTGTCTGGAGCTTGTGCTCAAGTCCGCCGTCTTGAATGGTGATTGAACGCTCGACTCGCCTGATGACGGCTGGATCATTTGCTATACGGTACGTTTCAAAGATGCAGGCCTTGAGGAGTTGACAACTGCGACATAAGCCAGGAATATCCATGGAGATAACCTCAAGAGGGGCTGTGCTGGAGAGTTTGATGTAGGAGGCTGTCTCTTCCCGGATTCTCTCAACCAGACCCGGGGTAGAGTAGACAAAAGTCATAAGCCAGGCGAGCATGGGCTGCAAGTTGGCGTTTTGGCCCCAGAGGAGAGAAAAGTCTGCGGCCGCAAGTTCTTGAAGCAACCAGCCTTCTCTCTCATAGATCTTGTTCCTCTCAAATGGAATACTGCTGACATCCGATAAGCCGAACTCCAAATCGGCGAGCTCTCCTTTCTGATACTGGTTGATACAGCGATAGAGGGATTCCATGGCTGATAGAAGCCGTGATCGCGCACTTAATCCATCCTTTATAACTTTGAACGGGGCCCACGTTGGGACTCCAAGTAGAAGCGGGATGAAAAGGCCACTATCAAACTTCCACAAGTCATCGAGGAGACGTGGGTGGCGATCCAGAAAGTCGTTGCCGTAGAGGAGTGGAATAGCGATGCAGGCGCCGAAATCCCTGATCAAGCTGTAAAGGTTGGCTTCTACCGCCCAAGAAGAACTCTTTACATCTTTTTGGATGGTCCGAACGTCTGCAGAGACCTCCCAACGATTCATGCTTTGAACATCAGAAGAAAACGTCACCAGCGATGCTGCTCGCTCAGCAACCCGAGCTCTCTCGATAGTCGCCGTAGCGCCGCTCTCGTTGAGAAACAACTTCTCTAGCGGGGGCAGAAAATCCCTCCATGAGTTCTCCAACTTCTCTTTAAGTGCTGGGGAGTCAACGCCACCCCAGACGCGAGTGAGGAGGGCGTATTGAAAAGGGCCGGCGCTTAGAGTGTGGAGTGGCTGCTCCATGAGACGATCCACGCCTGGAAGATGGAAAAGAACCTGGTGATTTGATGTGAGGCCAAAGAGGGATCCGCCGAATTTCCGTGCTGACGAGCTGATTGAACCTTTTGATTAGAAGTCCTCCGTTTTGCCAGTTGCCTCGCAGGGATACTACTCACAAGATGCGTCGACCTATGCCATCTCCACGAAGGATATAGCTGGCAAGAGCAAGTTCGATCATTACCCAAACTGAAAAGTCGTTGTCAGGTTTGGGTCTGAACATGAATCTGCGCAAAAGGACAGCCAAGGCGAGAACAGCAACGAGGGTGTAGGCTACATTGAAGACGAGCCATGTCAACAAGGTGGTTGGAGCTGAGTAGTTCATATCGTAGAAGCGTTTCGGTAGTCACCCAATCTTGTAAATAAGAATTAAATGGATGAATAAAAGTGCGTCCTTTTTTTGCAAAGTCTGTTTGCTCTAGCTGAAGAAGAGACCTTCGAGAGGGGTTCCCTTGTGTGACGCTTTGTGACACTTTATCGGGAGAACAAGGGATATCCAGCCACCCAGCTACAGCTTTTACGATTGGTTTAGGCTACCGACTGATCTCCTTATTTTCTTACGTTATCAATGCAAGGAAATAAGTGGTCAAACTACATTAGATAGCAACTCGTCATAACAATCCGTTACCGCTTGTCTTATCTGTCCAACCCCAGCCACGCAGATTCCACAGTCTGATGAGAGGATCTAAACCAAGATCCTCAACTAGTATCCATGATGAAAATAACCCCCAAAAATTCTAATGCGGACAGAATTCGCTCCCACAGCAGCCTGTCGGCACGAAAAACCCAGGCTCTATGCTTGGAATCGGAACTGAGAGTCCCGAGAGCTCGTAATACCCTCAGTAGAACCACTCGGCTTTCCATAAAGCCTATCCCGGCGCCGGTTTTCCCACCTCATCCACAAGGTATAGACGGTAGTCGCAGAGATGGAGATGGCACACATTCCAATGTTTGTCTTTAGCGCAGTGCTGTACCTCGGCGCCTCCCACTTGAGGTATATGTTGCTTGACAAGAACCCGCCACAGTTACCAAAGGCTACAAACATTCCGCTTGTTAGGGCTCGGGCGTTTAGGTTGGGGATATTTGATACCGTCCATGTGGCGCTGATCGGGGTGCTGGGGTATGCCTGTTGAAAGAAGTTGTGTCAGCGAGCCGGTTCCCTTGCAAAAGCCTGGGATACTTACACCGATGGTGCATAGAAACATGGCAAAGTAGAGCACAGCCAGATTGTCGGTGCTCACAGTGAAGAGGAGAATATATCCGACCAGACTGACGACATCGGAAAAGGCGCTGTGAAGTCCTCTCTCAAGGAAGTGATCCGATGACCTGCACCAGAGAAAGAGCAACACGGCCCCAGTCAAAGCTGGTGCAACCGTGTACTAAGGTTATTGGATCAGCTTTCACTCTGGAGTCAGGGTGGCTAACAAACTACTCACAAGCTGCGTCTTGACAACTCCATGGCCTAAACGCCTGACAACCATGGCCAAGAAGTTGGCGTTGGACGTCAAAATTACGCCCATGACAAAGGACAGAACCACACGAATGTATCCATGTGGCGTGGTAAACTCAGATAGAGATTCTCTCCAGCTAAACTCTGTCGAGAGACTCTGAACTGAGTCGTGCTCCAATCGCAGAACAGCGACTTCTTTTTCAGTTGGGTTAAGGAACCAAGCCGATTGTGTGTCGACAGGGAGCACCAGGAAGCATATTACGGACCATAGAACCGTCATGCCACCCTCGAGGAAGAACAAATAAGACCAGCGGAAGTAGCCGCTACTAGGTGTGATCTGGAACATGCCGTATGCGAGGAGACCGCCAAAGGCGGAAGAAGCAGTCAAGGCGGCGTAGAAGATGCCAATTCGGCTGGCCAGTTCCTTCCGAGTATACCAAATGGAGAGGTAATAAATGACCCTTGACGAAAGTGTGTCAGTATAAACTTTGATCTCTCAAAGATGATGCGAAGCGAATGGGGCTTACGATCCAAGAAAGCCAGACTCGAAAGTGCCCACAAATACACGACAGACAATCAGATGATGGTAATCCTTAACCCAGCCGGTAGCCAGGGAAGCCACTCCAAAGACAAGCAGCATTCCCGAGATGGTATACTTGGCACCGATGATCCGAGTCAACATGGCAATGACGGGCCCAAACACGACGAACGGGATTTGGTAAAAGGTGAGAACATCATTGTACTGCCTTCCCACCATGTTCAAATCATCTTCAAGGCCAGCAGTATTGGCGTTGGCTAAATTGCTTCGATCTAGCGAGCTAAGCATCATCTTGATCAGTCAACCGTGATGTAAGGGGTTATTTTTCTGTATTACTTCATCAAGTAGCCAATAGCCAAGACGGGAATGAGGATGAAATCGGCCTTTCGCCTCAGAGATCGAACGACAGCTTCGTCGAGGTGGAGTTCAGCAACTCCGTTATCGACCTCGATGCCTAGGTCGTTAGAGGAGTTCTTTTGAAGCTCAAGGTCTTCCGACGGCTTAGGAGCCATCGCGGCAGGATTGTTCATAGTCATGATAGTCAGAGAAAGAGCTGTAAAGGCAGAAGATCTGAAATGTTTCAAGGCCTGGTGCAGGATTGGACATATCCAACCTCTCTTATGCAGTCTTATACCCCGTCGTTACCACCATATCTGAGATTGAAACCATCTCCATCTAGTTAAGCTTATCTCTCCGCAAATTCAAAGTTAATCCCAATATCACCCCAAGATACCGATAAGCTCCATCATCGGATGAGCCGAAGAAGCCGATCAACCCCCGCACTTGTCCAGGCCATACCCCGATCGCATCCGACGGAAAAGCCGGTATTTCTGAAGACCAGCATCCCTCCTGAACCGACCAGTATCACTTCATGTCATGGACTCGAACATGAATACCACCCAACGACGAAGGGTTCCTCGACGGACTCCACAAGCTTGTGGGACTTGGTATGTTCCCCCAGACCTGTAACGATGATCCCCCCGCAAATCTGACACTGTGGTTACCATCTAGTCGGCGCCGAAAGACAAAGTGCGATGGAGTACGGCCTCGCTGCAGGTTCTGTGCATCAGCTGGAGTTCCGTGTCTTTGGCCATCATCTCCACAGCCCGAGTCGATACCATCACCTCGGGATCAACAACAGGTTGATACTCCAGTGTCCCTGCCGTCATCAGGAACCACCAGCTGCCCCGATGTTGGTGATACTATCCTGAGTGGCAAGTCTGTGCAACGTTGCTTTGAGCTTTTCTTTACCAGACATTTTGCGTCCGACTTTTGCTCCTTCGATTATCGCCCTAATTTAGAAACCAACCATCACCGTAAACCCTTCCTAGTGTATTCCATCATCTGCCTTTGTGCTCGATACCTCACACCGGAGGAAGCAGCTGAAGGATTCCAATTATCCAGCGGTGAGGAAGTCTGGAAGCGTTATTCGCAGATAGCTAGGTCCAAGGCCAAAGCTGCATCGGATGAACCGAGTGGTAGGGCACCATTATGCAACGGTCACCACTTTCACTGCTAATCTCGTCACAGTCGCTCATATTCAGGGATATCTAGTCTTGGCTGTAGCAGAGCTTCTCGCCGGCTCTGGATCTCGGCACTGGATGTACGCCGGGACGGCTATTCGGATGGCTCAGATCATGCGTCTCAACAAGGATTATCATCAGAGGTATGGCCCAAGAGAGCAAGAGATCCGACGTCGTGTGTATTGGGCATGCTTGCTACTCGATAGAGCCCTAGCATCTCTCTTGTGTAAGCCGCATTGTCTATCGGAAGTGAATATCGGAATAGCACTCCCGAGCACAGATACGTCTCTGGCCTACCAGGAAGGGTCAAGAGGATTAACCCTTGAAGGGCTCCAATCCTTTGCGGGGTACCCTTCAGAGATCGGACTGGCCCCCTACTTGATCCGCACCGTCCATCTCTGGAGCAAGCTGGCCGACTTTAACGTCTGTTGTCGGAGGAACCTTGACAAGCACCCTCCCACTGACCCACAGAGTCTGTTCTTCCAACAAACCTCGACTCTCCAGGATTGGCTCTCGTCCTTGGGACCAAGCCTGCAGTGGAGTGTTCAGAACTATCACAGCCATTGTGATCTTGGCCAGGGCCTGAGTTTTGTGTCGATGCACATGCTACTGCGAAGTTCACTCTGTGTAGCTCATCAAGCATATCTACCACAACTAGACGGGTTCACTGTTCTCTGTGAGCGCATGGACGCAGCTGGCTGGTCATACTTTCACCGCGAAAACTGTCTTATCGAGACATGCGTCTCAAACGCCATGGCTATCGGCGAGATGCTCATCACAATACTTGAGTCTGATCGGCCTAGTCAAGCCGCACTCCAATCGATATGGGTCGCCGCTTCAATTCTCTCAGCGGTAAACACGTTCCTCTGGGTCATCTATGCCGGCGATGAAACCTTTTCAGCCGAAGAGACAGTCAATCTAGCCGAATCCTATCTAGAAACGATCCGTCGTATCTTTATCTCCTGGCAACATGACTGGAAAGTGGCTAAACGCTGGCTCTCGGCCTTGAATGCCATGCAAGCCATGTACCGAGCCGCATATCTCGGTGATCTAGCCCAAGATCCCACCTCCGATTCGTCCGAAGAGGAAGTATCCCCGGATTTTAGGCCGGAACCTGGAGACGGGTTTCCTTCCGTGGTGGACTTGCCCGATCTCTATGCCTCGCTGCGCCTGGTCGCGTGTGACTCATCGGCAATGCCGATGGATGTCGGAACTGTTTGGTTGCAGTTGTCAACAGGTTGGCCCTGTGACCCCGGGGGCATTTTCGATCTATTCCCGGCTTAGAACAGCTTTCGCCTGTTGGCGGAAGTTAACCTGTTGACGCCGATCGGTTGCCCCTATAGCTGCCGATCAACAAGCATCCCTGAAGCAGCTGATCGAAGGTCCGAGATAACATGAGTTAAAATGGTGGCTGTTGGCCTCTGTTGGAGCATAATCCATCTAACAATCAATCTCTCCTTCGACCAAGTCCATCAAGTTCTCAATATGGCACCCGCTCTCACCACCGAAGCACCAAGCAACTTGAGCTCTGCTCACGCCCTTCAGAACCCAATCGATCCCAGCTTTCTAGATCGTCTAGACAATGACTTTATCGAATACTACAACCTTCACCTTGCTAACAAGCCAGCGACTCATTCTGTTTCCATTGCCGACATCCGCGCCAATCCCAAGAAGTATGCCTCGCCTTGGTGTCGGGACTTTTCCAATGAGTCCTTTGTCAAAGACATCAAGATCAAATCAGACGATGGTCACGAGTTCACTTTGAGATGTTATTACCCCGACGCAAACAAGTCGCCGTTTGGCCAGGGGCCGTACCCAGTTCACATCAACTTTCATGGTGTGTTTCATTCTTGTCTTAGTCATGTTGAGGACTGATGGGCTAACTTGCTGTAGGCGGAGGATTTACCTTTGGCGATCTGACTGGCGATGCCGAACTTTGTATGGAGTGGCGGAACCGACTTGGGATTATGGTCATGGATGTCAATTACAGACACTGCCCTGGTGCGTTCCCTACTGGCTCATCTACAGAAGCTACTAACTCTTCATGGCAGAAAATGCCTTTGGAAAAGGGCACGACGATGCCTGGGCGGCTATCCGTTGGGTTCGTTATGAATTCCATTCTATTTCAGCCCATTTTGTATCCAGCACTAACGTCTTGACTTGCAGGTGCATGGCCAAGGGAGTAAGATCAACATTCGTCCTGACTCCATCTCGATCGGAGGCATCTCCGCCGGTGGAACACTAAGTGCTGTGGCCCAACAACTCGCGCGTGACCACGGGCTTCCTTTGAAACTCGGCAAGTCCTCACAGTCATCTTTGTCCCTTGTCTAACCAGTCTCTAGCTGTTCTGGCAGTTCCTTGCACAGTCATCCATGATGAACCCGCCACCCCAGAAGAAAGCCCCTTTGCATCTTTTGCAGAGAACGCCCTAGCTCCCTGCCTCAACTGGAAACGTATAGTCTACTTCCGAGACCATTGGGCCCCCAAGACTGAGGACGAAAAAGCCGCCTTCTTTGCTCGGGGAGAGGCTTTTCTGAGTCCCCTCAAAGGAGACTTGACTGGGGTTTGTGACACCTTCATCTGTACCGCAGGCTGCGATCCTCTTAGAGACGAGGGAGAGCAGTATGGACAGCGCCTTGTGGAGTCAGGTGTCAAGACTACGGTACGGCGGTATACAGGTGTACCCCATCCTTTTATGCACATGGTTGGTGTGCGAAAGGCCCAAATGTTTATGGATGATGTTACTGCAGAGTTGAAGCGAGTTCATCATGTCTAGATTGGTAGATGAGGAGAATAAAGCGCCTTGGCAGTATTTGAATTGATCACCTTAGTCTCTTTCTGTTTGAAAATACAAGTACCTTTGAGGAAGTGGTAAAACTCAAGCCATTATAAAGAGACAATGCAATTAAAGAATATGAAGCATGGGGAAATATGAGAGATGGCACAAAACCTGGTAATAAAAAGTAACTATACCTATCAGGTATATATCTTATATTCCCATGCCATGCTATGAAAAAGAGCCACCTTAGCTAGCACACAGCATACTTAGACAAAGGTTTCAGACGCCACTCCTCTTGGGAGGGAATATTAGGGATATCAGATGTTTGATAAACCAAAACTAAGCAGACAGCCTCGCGGTCAAAGAAAAAAGTAAGAAAATTAGTACAAAGGCATCACTGT
This sequence comes from Fusarium sp. NRRL 66088, assembly GCA_013186415.1. Lineage (NCBI taxonomy): Eukaryota > Fungi > Ascomycota > Sordariomycetes > Hypocreales > Nectriaceae > Fusarium > Fusarium sp. NRRL 66088. Next base: position 8,253 of record JABCKD010000336.1, read on the forward strand.
ATGCCCGTCTTAGATGAGCCCTGTTTTGTTTATTTTACAGGAAGGTATCCAAGTAGATTATTTCCTCATAAAATAAGAATACTTCCTAAGCCCCAGAGGTACTTTTTACTTTTAGTGTCTTGTTTATTTTTGACCGGCGTAATAGTGTAAATGCCCGGAACTAGTCTCTCGACCAAGAACCGATAACGGAGCATGAGATCGGGATATCCGAACCGCTAAACATAATCCGATCAACGTCTGTGCCTATGATAGGGATTCAAGTCTGTGCTGTAAATAAATATTGTTCCCAAGACTCGGAAGACTTTCTCTGTTATCTGGACACAATGAAAACGAGGCCTATCTCGAATACTACTGACAAAGGAAGTAGTATCACTGGGACAATCAACATGGGCACCCCTCAGCATCCAAAGCGCGGTATAGTGGTGATAGGGTATGAAGACACTCAAAATTTCCTATTCGGTACTAATCCACAATAGAGCCGGAATCATCGGACTTACCTGTGCCCTGAGCATACAATCAAAGCTGGCCGAACAGCATCTTGACCATCGGTACCACGTCATTTTAGTATCTCGGGACTTCCCAACCTGCACACCAGGAGCTCCCACTTCACACGCAGTAGACTATGCATCCGTTTGGGCAGGAGCTCACGTCAGACCAATTCCCGTGTCAACACCTCAACTCGCTCGCGAAGCGACCTGGCTGAAACAAACTGTTCAACGTCTAAGGGTTCAGGCAGGGCGAGAACCGTGGATCGGTATCACGCCTGTTACTGGCGTGGAATACCTTGAGACTCCTCCGGACGAGTCATACAAGAAGTGGATTAATGGCTCCTTTGAGGCTGAGACGGGGTTGACTGGGTTTCATGAGTTGCCGGCATCCGCTCTCCCTTCGGGTGTGATGCTAGGTTTCGAGTACCAAACCTTCTGCCTCAATGCCCCGGTTTACTGCACCGGGCTTTTGAGAAAGTTTCTTCTCCAAGGAGGCCACACCTTGAAACGGAACTTGAGCAGTGAATGGGAAGGGTTTTCGGTGGCTCCAGATGTCGCCGTGGTGATCAATGCCAGCGGCGTAGGCTTTGGGGACCCCAAATGTTTCCCAACACGAGGTGCGCAGTTTCTTCCGAGAATCCCGGATACTTGAGTCTGATTCGGATTTTGTACTGACTGAGTTGACAGGCCAAATCGTTCTCACAAACCTCACCGGGTTTTCCAAGACCATCACACGACAAGGCAAGGACGGAAGCTGGAGTTTCGTCATTCCTCGTTTCTTTGACGGCGGTACCATTATCGGAGGTACAAAAGAGGCAAATAATTGGGAGACGGAACCGCATCTTGACACACGAGAGAAGTTGATGGAAGCCGCCAAGGGGCTAGATCCCAGTCTTGCCGCTTTGCTAGAGGCAAACAAGGGGGATAGCAGTTCCCATGTTATAACGGATGTGGTAGGACGCCGACCGACCCGACATGGAGGTATGCGTGTTCAGGTTGAGAGGACTTCGTCTTTGGGGGAGGATAGTCGAGTGGTTGTGCATGCGTATGGTGCTGGAGGGAGAGGTTACGAATTATCGTGGGGCGTTGCGCAGGAAGTGACAAGTCTGGTCATGAAGGAATTGAACACGTCCAACAGAAAGAGTAAGACGTCTAAGCTATAAAGCAGATAAACTAAAATGAACATGCATGGGTAGCAGTTCCAAATTGCGGTGACGCTTCAAGTCAACAGCAGCTTTCAACTTGATCACATCTCTGACATGAATAATAACTAGCATAACAGCACAACTTACAAGTTTCATAGACCCTGGCAAGCCTGAAAGTGCAATTTCGACTGCGCCATCCAGTTGCGATTGTGAACGGTCACATGTGATATCTCCGTGACAACAATCCTCAGTGTGCATTGTCATATATCACATCTCATAGAGGCGCATGAGATGTGTGCGCACGTTGCAGGGCCTTCAATCATCTTTGGTTTATGAGATCTCTTTTCTATACGTACCTTTAAAGCCATCGTAGAGACCCTGCCCTGCCGATCTTAGATGCGAAGTTCCATCAGAACGCCACCATCATGGCTAGCCTAGCCGGCTCCGATCTAGATGTTGTCGCAAGCGGGTAGTCATGTGACCAAGCTCCATCGGCAACCTCCGATGTGTTTATCACGTGATAGACCTGCTTCTATCGATAAGATACCTAGGTTTCCCATGACACAAATGAGAGCAGGACATGAAGCATCTTAAGACAGCTTAAGCCACTTATTAGTTCTTATTCATTTAGAATTATTATCATTATTTTAGAAATGGAACTCAATACAAAAAAGTGAATGTTTAGATCCGCATTGAGAGAACCAGCATGCTGAGCTCCTTTAGTCTTACCCTACACGACCTGAGAGAAGTTGGTTTTCGAGGAGGAAATAATTTCCGATAGTATAAGAGAGTATGAAATAAATCGTCTCTTGCTTTTATTAGTTCATGCTATAAATCGGTGTTTTCTAGCCGTATTGCCGACTTGAGAGAGATGGATTGATCGATTACACTCTACTTGTAGTTAATTCTGCTATTAAAATGCAAAGAACCGACGCACGGCCATAACATCTGGGATTGGCGAAGTATGCGCCCCCGTCCGTGCTTATCCCTTGACATAACATCTTCATTAATTGGATCTTAGATCTGTCGATCCCCCATGCTGCATATATCAACTTATGGGCCCAACTTTGTGGACTGATATTCAGACACATCCTTGCTTGACAGCGATGTACTCTATACATAAATTTCATCGATCGTCTCATTAAAATAACACAAGAATCTTGGTACATAGATTACATATGAACTAACGACAGTGATAGCGGCGCTTCCCACCCGCTGGATATCTTTGAAGCCTGTCATCGCTGCCGTGGAATTAAACATGACCCCCGTGGCCCCTTTTGAATATTTACCATACCCAATTTTTTCTTTTTCCTTTTTATAAAAACCGTCAAACTTATCAAGTGCCTCTGGGATGCACTGGTTCTGAATAGTCTGGACCAGAATCCTTGTCGGATAAGGTTGCTTGATCATACTTGATGTTGACCTAATTGACGTTAGTATATGAATATGATCAGAGAGTCACCAAGCACTGACAGCTGTTGTTCTAATGATTCCGTTGTATGTCATAATCTCCTCCTCACTGCCATTAGGAGAGTGACCACGGATTTCGGTATGCGTCTTGCTCATATGCATATCCTTGAGAGGGAATGATGTAGTGGTGGACTTGTTCCCTTGGCGCAGTCCGGTGCCAGTTCCGTATCTGCTGCCGGGGGTGTAATTATTGCCAGTATCCTTGCTGCTGTTGTTGGAGAAGAGACCAGGGAACATTCTGCGGAACAGAGGTCGTAAGGCTGGGCCGCAGCAGGCTATGATGGCCAGGTTGACCTCGATGCTGCTGAGGGTGTCGCCGAGCGTGTGTCTCGAGTCGTAGCCCTTGACGTAGAACTTTTTGCGCAGCTCGTGGACACGAACGATGGCGACGATGCTGACACTAAGAGATGAAGAAGAAGAAGATTAGACGCGTTGAGCGATGAAGGGTGTGAGGGGGATACACTTACACTCCACCCATGAGGAAGACGACAATCAAGCCAACCTTGGCAGCAATGCGCATCTTGAGTCCGAGGAAAATCCAAAAGGGGATCAAGAGAACAAGGAAATCCGTAATAATCGTGATGATGGCCGTCACGATGTAGAAAAGAGGACCATCAATCTGGCGCTCCTTTGTCACGGATAGATCCCAGTACGCATTAATCGGAATAGTCTGGAAAATAACGGTGAGGAAGACGGCGATCATCATTGTGAGGTTAAACACATTGAGTCCATAAATTGCGAATCGGATACTGCGACGGTGACCTCCTAGTCGCAGAAGGAAGATGAGGACGGACGATTTAACGAGGGCGAGGATCGGGTTGTAGAGGACCTGCATGATCCAGTTCCAGAATAGCATCGGCTCGATATCATATGTCGGGGGGAGATCAGCTGTCTGGAAGCCAATGTATTCATATTTGATGACTAGAAATTGGTTAACATGTATGTCTCTTGGCAACAACATGGGATGAATGATTGACTTACACATGTAATAGGGCACGGTCAGTGCAACCGAGAAGGCCTGTAATGTGGAGAGGGGATCGTCAGCATCAAAAGAAAGATCTACAGATCAGCAATGTCAGGGAAGGATAGCTTACCATGGCGGCGGTAGCTAGCCAATCGTCTAAAAAAGCACAGTCAGATGTTAGCAGAGTTGCAACAGCGATTAACTTTTTTCATGACATGTTTCGCATAAGAAAGTGTGTTGTTGGTTGGTTGGTTGGCACATACCCATTCCCAGCTGCTTGGTACTGAACCTCGAGTACATGCGGAACCCCCAGGTGAGCAGGGCTAAACTCATGGCGAGAAAGATGATGGCGATGGCTCCCTGCTGCATGGGAGTCGTGCCCAGCTCACCGACGGGGACATAGCCGCGCGTTTGCACTTGTGACATGACGTCTTGGCCGCCACCAACAGCAGAAGCGGCGGAGTCGACATTAACGGCGACCATGCTGTCGGGGAATTTGTTTTGCTTCTGGCGGAAGCGGGTAAAAAAGAAAAAGAAAAAGAATGGATGGGAAGCAAGGGGAAAGAATTGTTGCTTCTGGAAAAAAAAAAGAGGGGGAACGGGAGAGTTCAAAAGAAGGAATCTTGGCAAACCAACACACACCACATGCATCAGCAGCCGAAGTAGGGGGGGAGGCGAGAGACGGCGTTTCCCTCTTGTCATTCACTCTTCTTCTCCTTCTCCGTTTCAAGTCACGTACGAGTCGGCCGCCCAGTTCAGTTTGGGTTGGCCTTTTTTTTTAAGCTAGTTGACACCAATGGGTAATATAGAAAAGGGCACTTCTTTAACACATGCACGATGCTTGCATGGTGTCAATGTGTGTGTGTCTCTCTGCTAATGCAAAGAAAGGAAGGAAGGAAAAAAAGAAACGCGACGACAAACATTTCAGCTTGTGTCGCCGCGGTTAGCGACTTTGGATTCGGCCAACTTTTGCTTGGGGCTAAAATGTGCTAGCCAAAAGTAAAAACATGATGGTTCTTGACGGCCGGGGGCTTGTCATCCCCCCCCTCCCCAGTGGCTGCGCCGCCCGTCGCGGGTTACAGCGCCCTTTCTTTAGCCCTTTCTTTAGCCCTTTCTTTAGCCCTCCCCTCCTCAGGCTCAGGTCCTGGCGCCGGCATTAACATTAGCATTATTGCACTGAAAGAGAAAAACTGCGCGAGACCTCTTTGCGGAACCCGACCCGGCGCCAAGATCTGGGGCCGGGATGTGTGGACTTTTTTTTACTGAGAGAAGAGAAGAGGGCCCTGGATTTGGGTAGTCGAGGTTGCTAATGCAGCACTAGCTCAGGGGGAATTAAACAAGCTGAGCCTGAGGTGCTGAGGGGGTGATCTTGGCCGTTGTAAAGTACCTGATGACATCGTGACCCTTGAGGGTTCGAGTGAGCTCTTTGTTGGTTCATGGTTCTAGACTGCAGGTGCCTGGACATGAATGCGACCCTGTCATGCGGCTTCAAGGATCATGACCGGCGTGCCGAGAACTTTGCGTAGGTATGGTACATTAACGAGATACATAAGATCTCATCTTGTCTTTTGCCATTTCCAAGATGCAATCAGCCAGCTGAGCCTTCTGCGGGAAATTTCCTCGCGGGGACGGGTATGTACCGCACAAGCCTTTGTGGCTTTTTTTCTGCCTCGTTCGTCAATGATGGGAATTCCGTCCAAACATCCATGCCAATTAGCAAGATGCACTTACTTGCTGACCATTGCGGAACCACAATTATTTTAGCGCAAGACAGACGGGTGCTTCAGCCGGTCCCCGAGGGGCGGGGAGATGAGAGTTCCGGGTTCAAGCGATCTAGACTAGAATCGCCCACACTCGAAGCGAAGCCGAAGCGGACGGCGCGGGTTCCATAACCCCAGGGAACCCACCTCACAAAGAGAAGACGGCACCGGCCCCCGGACGATTTCACAATCCCGGTAATGGATGCGAGACCAGGGTTAACCCGGACCATTCATAACTAACGATTTCAGCCTCGTTCTAGATTTTTTCCCTCTTGTGTTCGACAGGCCTTCTGTTAATAAAAAACAAGCATAAAGCTGAGTCTTAGTGGCGCGCAAAAGACAGCCCCCAAAGAGACCCTTGACATTTAAGTGGCGTACTCCGTCCTGTACTACGCATCCTTTCTGACAAGATATTGGTCAAAGCTCGTTGCTGACTCTTGCCTTAGCCAAGACTTTCGATTCCCAACTGGGTGAGAGGCAGAGGCGAGGACTGACTCCCAAGTGACAGTCTGTTCCCCCCCTGCGGATGACACCCCGGCTCCCCCCTCACTAGATACAGAGATGCAGGCGAGTCAGTGACCCCTGATGTAGTGCAGGACAATCCATGACCCAACGTGCATTAGGCTAAACACCAGGGGCGTCATCACCCTTGTTAGTTGCTCCGGTATATCTCTCTAGAGGTGGATGTTGTTGGCTGACAACCAACCTTTCTCATCGTCCCGACAAGGTGAATCATGGTCGCCGCCGCGTACGTAGCCCATCCATCGTTTTTTTTGCCCTCCCGCAACCGTTGCATAGCATAGCCCGCTTCCCTTCCTCACCTGCGAGTAATTTCCGTTGTTTCCGCATCCAGAGTTCCGGTCCGAGGCCATTTTTCCATGGGGGGGGGATATCAAGCTAAACTATTGAGAACCAAGGTCCAATTTCAAGATGCCCGTTGAGGGGGAGGAGGGAACGCTCGGCATTCGAAAGCGGGTGGTCTGATTTCTTCATCGGGGCATCTGTGGGCGAAACCAAGTTAGTTATATACTTCTCTTTTGGAACCAACCTTCCTCTTCTGTTCTTCAAGCTCCTCGCTCACACTCATTCTTATTTTTTTCTGGTGTTGGTGGCTGTTCCGATCTGCAGCAGCTAATCTCCTGAAAAAATTCCCCGAGGGTGCCCTCTCTTTTTTTTACCACTCGTCTCTCGTTTTCCCACCCCCTCTTTCTGTTGATTCCTGCCTCTTTGGGTTTTATACCAAGCCTCAAAATGCAACTCAATCGGCGTGTGCTAGGCGGTCTCGTCGCCTCCTGGGTCTTTCACCACGTGGCTGCCCAGACGATCGTGGTCGATGGCGAGAAGACTGGTAAGTTTTGCACATATTTTTTATTCTCAAGTTTCACTAATCTTATGAATTTCTTTTTTAGCTGCCAACTCTGAAAATGTCGACGAGGCCAGTGAGGTCGTGACTGGAGATTACCTCCCTGAGGAAAAGATCCAGCTCACGGACTCTATCCTCTCCAACCTGACCGACCTTCAGCTGACCAACGTCTCTGTCCTTTACTTTGACGATACCACTCAGAATGAGAAGCGAGCTCTCCAGGCTGGTCTTCCCAAGTGCAAGACCTTCCCCGGTGATCTTTTTTGGCCCGGTACCATCATCTGGAAGGTCCTTGACCTCGTCACTGGCGGTGCCATCATCAAGACTGTCCCCATCGGAGCTGCTTGCTACGATGAATTCGGTGCCGTTGACGATGCTCGTTGTGTTCAGGTTGTTGACAACTGGACCAACTCCTCTCTTCAGTAAGCCGTCACTTCCTCACCGCGCCGCAAGCATGCGTCTAACATGGATACAGCGAGGAAGACCCTACCTCTGTCATGTCGCCTCTCTACCAGGGCATGACTTGCATGCCAAGTGAGAACCCTACCGGTGACTGCACCCTCGGTGGCTTCCCCTCGTATGTCATCGATGCCCGTAATGTCGCCCACATCCAGCTTGCCATCAACTTTGCCCGCACCCTGAACCTCCGTCTTGTCGTCAAGAACACTGGCCATGACTTCAATGGTCGCTCTGTCGGTGCTGGCGCCCTCTCCATCTGGACCCATCGCTTCAAGAGCATCCAGTACCTCCGCTCCTTCAATGCCGGCTCTTGGTCTGGCCCTGCCCTGAAGGTCGGTGCTGGTGTTATTGGCCAAGAGGTCTATGAGGCTGCTGAGAAGTACGGTGTCACTGCTGTTGGTGGTGAGGGTATGTCTGTTGGCTATGCCGGTGGTTACCTCGCCGGTGGTGGTCACTCTCCCATGAACAATGTCCACGGCATGGCTGCTGACCAGGTATGTGACACTGAACAAGTTATTGATATACACTTACTCATCTTGTAACAGGTCCTGAGCATTGATGTCGTTACCCCTGATGGTCGGTTCATTACTGCCAACGACAAGCAGAACACTGACCTCTTCTGGGCTCTCCGTGGCGGTGGTGGTTCTACCTTTGGTGTCGTCACCTCCTACACCGTCAAGGCCCACCCCAAGACCAAGGTCGCCGTCATGTCCTTCTCCTTCGCCACCAGCGAGACCATCTCCCACGAGACCTTCTGGCTCGCTGTCCGCGCCTTCTGGGAGCAGATCCCCACCTACAACGAGAAGGGCAACTATGAGTACTGGAACATCTGGCACGTTACCGAGGAGACCTTGGCCTTCTCCATGGTCCCTTGGTTCGCTCCTGGCTTTACTCTTGCCGAGCTCGAGGCTCTCGCTGCTCCTCTGTTCAAGACGTGGAAGGACCTTGGTATTGTCCCTCAGGTCACCAAGTCTGAGCACTCTAGCTATTACCCTGCCTGGAAGTCTGGCTTCCCCCGCGAGCTCGTCGGTGGCGTCGTCTCCAAGACTGCAGGACGTCTCTTCCCCAAGTAAGTTCTTACTCATAAGCCATCAGCCATATAGTTGCTAACCTCATTCAAGGGATAACTTTGTCGATCCTGCCAAGTTCAACGCTACCTTTGATGCTCTCAAGGGTCTCTCCGACAAGGGCGGTCAGATCATTGGCTTCGGTATCACCGGCGGCCCTGGCCCTCACCCCGATAACGCTGTCAACCCTGCCTGGCGCAACGCAGCCATGTTTGCCATCTCTGTTATCAACTGGCCCGAGGGTAGCTCCTGGTCCACCATCGCCCAGGAGAGCAAGAAGCTCACCAACGAGTGGATGAAGCCCTGGCGTGACGTCTCCCCCGGAAGCGGCGCCTACGCCTCCGAGTCGGATGTCACTGAGCCCGACTTCAAGCAGTCCTTCTACGGTACTGCCGAGTACAACCGTCTCCTGTCCATCAAGGATGACGTCGACCCTACTGGCCTCTTCTACGCTCTCCAGGCTGTTGGTAGTGACCGGTGGTACATCACCAACCAGATTGATGGCGTCCCTACTCAGAACGGCAAGCTTTGCCGGGTCTAAGCTTAAGATGGTGGTGTGGTGCTTGATTCGCAAGCACACGAATGATCAATAGACAACTTTCAAGGTTTCCTCAGGTGCATACCGTTTCCTAGACATATAGAAGCATCTGTCTTGTAATTACCAAGCTGTAGAGTTAGCGATTTACTTGAGCGACATTAATACTGGATCAGCATTCAAGAATTTGGCATTTCGGGGCCTACATAATCTGGTCTGCTGACGTTTACGTGAATTTCAATAAGATGAGACGACGTTGGCGCACAGAGATAGAACCTGAGCTCCCCTTTGTGTGCCTGCGCCTCCCCGAGAACTCAGAGGAGCAACGCCCTCCCTCACCTCAGTTAGTGGAACTCAAGTCCTAGTCTGGCTAACCGAAGCTTGTGCTTATCAGTTTTTGTCTTTCAATGCAAGGATAATAAAAGGGTATAAACCTGTCGCTGCTATTCAATCGGTAATTAAATATCAGCAGCCACGAGCCTTGGAGACATCCTAGGATATAAACTAGGATGGATAATTCAGACTAGTCCTTTTTAATATTCCCATGAAACCTATAGCTAAAGCCTTCTATCTACACTATTAATACAGGTAAGTTCTTATATGGCTTTTCAAGGTGAAAAGTATTCGCCTTAGTGTCTAGAAATCTGTTCCTCCCCCACATCGCCTCTATACCGGTCGTAGCTAATCCCTTTGAATTATAAAGCGCAAGTCAATGTCAGTAACCAAGATTACCCAACACATTGTGGGGGGCTAGGCAAAAGGGGACTCACCGTCTGTTATCATAAAGCCAGCCCCAGCTTTCACGGGCTCGTAACACAATCGAGTCGAGAGCCACGCAGTGATACTTGTCCCATTCGTCAACCAGAGTATCCTTCCCCTTCGGGTAGAACTTGTCAAACTCTTCAAGATGGTCTCGCATGGAGTTGTAAGTGTCGCACCACGTGTCCCAAGTGGTTGTTGATTCATGCCACCTTCCATGGCCAACCCTGCGCAGCGGCAGATCGCATGGACCTTGGACTGAGGTTCAAAATCTAAACTCTATCAACTAGAAACATTTTAAAACTTGAATAGGTCTGTTTCCGGAGATCGATCCTAAGCTAGGAAAGTTCCGAACCAGATTAGGAACTGTGAGTATTCCCAGCGATTCAGATTGCAATCCTGGGTATACCAACCACAATGCAGTGCATATGGGTAGGTTTTAGAGTGAGCGCTTTCCCAGTCAAATCATACATCGGCAGTTGGTAGCTTGGGTGTAGGAAAGTCAACCAAATTAAAGGGTGCTACGATGTGTATTCAGGTGCGACGATTGCAAATCATCTCATGGAACAGTCAGGTTGATTCCTTCTGCTCGTAAGAACCCTTTGATCAAAAGAGCTTGTTTACTGGCATTCGTTCTGACCATCTCCTAGCAAAGTCGGGACTCTGAAGGGAACCAATATCCGTGTGAGCAATCTTTTGGGCGACTTTTCCTTCCCCCGACACTTCTACCGCTACTACTCCAGCGTAAGTCAAGTATCGAGACATGCCGGAGCGAGGCCAACATCTTGACCTAGGACTGTGCCATCTAAAGTCCCTGATGACGCCACTAGGAACTGTGGAAAGTATGCTCTAGTTGAACAAGACCAGGGCTGTTCCGACCTTTTAGCTGCGTCTAGTATCACTATAAAGGACTTGTAAGTTCAACCAGATAACCTACGTTATACAATTTGCTACTAACCACCTAGTTCACCTAGCATCATTCTTAATCCTCAGGTTTGGGAAACTATACCAATTTATAGGTAGACTATTATTACTACATCAAGCCCGTCGGAATAGTGACCATATATCCGGGTTATGGTGGAACTCCCGTCACAAGTATGACTGAGGATACTTCACGTAGGTTAGGGGTCACGAGAATTAAAACGCTACGAACCCGCTGGATCGCTACTACTCCCTACGAGGCATTGTTCCTTTGGCTAAAGGAACTCGACTAGACTATGATACGTAAGTAATAGGAGACATTACTGGTATATACCTCGTGCTAGGTCAATGCTAACCACGTGCTCGATATCTACTACTGGACCGAGAACATCACCGACAATGACTCGGCCAACTGCTGGGCTTTGGTAGGTATATATGGGATTGAACCCGAAGTAAGTTTCATTGTGTAGAAGGCGTGAATCAAAGTGACCCTACTAACTCGTTGGCTCTAGGAGCTTGTCCTTTGGAATCCATCCCTCGCTGAAGCGAACAAGACCACTGACGAACTGGTTGTCACTGATACAAACACGGCTTCGGCAACTGGCATCATAACCTATACCAACCATTTTGCATATCCATGCACCGTATGTGCAAGCAAGTCCTACTGCCTCGGTCTCTCGTCGGCCACTGCCAGTCAGTTGCAGTCTTTGACCCACTGCCGACCACGACGTGTTTCGACAGGTGTGGAGGAGATCATATGGGATGATGCTGCTCTGAAACCCGTCCAAAGCGACGAAAGGGAGAATCGTTGCGGTTGGGACTCGCCTACTGAAGATTCTGCTGCATCGCCCTGTGATGGTGACGGCGCCAACGAGGAGGAAAAGAACCAATAGCATGGCATGGGTTCCGCATTGTCACACGCATCTTGGCAGAAGATCAACACCACCGCGTCTTGGAGTTGGTCTTTGACAACCACAAGATCACGACCGGGATCAACCACTTTGCTTTTCATCCACCAAGTGAGGAGTATCATAACCTTTGTATTATCCTTAAGCGCTTTGGATTCAGGCGTTTCGAGCTTCCCTTACTTGTAGAATACCCGATGGACGAGTCGGCTGATGGTTGGGACACGTATCGTAAAGGAGATTTGTACAACGCTCTCGCTGGGGCAACTGATTTGGGGCATGTTGCCCTGCAACCGACTATCAGGAACGTGGCTACCATATTGGGGGCAGCATGGACGAGTTCGTTTCGCTATTCAGTGTGTTCCCCATCGACCACTGGACAAAACTCAAGCATTTTGGCCCAAGATGATCTTGTTTCGTTTCTCGCAAAGCTTCCATCCTCTCTACAGTCAGTTGAGCTCAGCTTTCTTGCTTTTCTTGAAGAGCAAAGCAACTACTGGGGCCTCTTGAGCGACATCTGCGATAAGCTTAGCTAGAGAGACTAGCCTGCCGACGCGAGAGTCAAGGTCTGCGTATTGATTAGGTTTAATCAAACCCAAGTCGGGCGGTACATTCGTCTTAACGAGGAGGTACAGGACTATATTTACGGATCTGGACCTCCACCCTTTAGACCCAGCGGCTACATCAGTTACGGTGCAGGTGTGCAGGAAGATGAGTCCAATCCTCACCGCGAGCGACCTTATGAGAAGCCTTCAACATTAGCGTGTCTCGGGTGCTGACGAGTGGTCTGAGTGGGTGACACGGACGAGTACAGTTGTTCCTGAGACCGCGATGAGAATTTGACTTGGGGGGCTCCTGAGGGTGAAATATCTCTTCACCGTCCTTTCACCACCGGAACTCTGCTTGATGAGCCAGTTGATGAAACACCCCCTCTGAGGGAGAATTGACATGGCCGACATGGTTTCGACGTGTAGTAAATTGGCGGTTCGTCGATGATAGATTTGTCAGCTGTTCTTAGAGTATCTGGCAAAAGCTGGTAGCTGGTATAACCAGAGGAAGGTGGAGAGAAGAGACGACATTAAGAAGCAAAACTTGTCAATGTCAGCATTTGTAGATGGTTTGTCAAGATGAGGAATGGAAAATGAACAAGGTACGATTCCTGAATATATGCGAACTGCCAGTAATCGCCGACCTCCTACCTGTATGGGGAACGATCACCACGTTTCAGACCCACTACTTTCCTCTTCTCGGTTACATCCCGGCACAAGCCACAAACAACGAGGTTTAATCTCGATGACCCTTTCATTCCATTCTCCTGATAATGACGGGCGACCTGCAAGTTTTAGTGTAACAACAGTGATTACAATATCTAGGTTGTTCATGATTCTTCAGTTTATGCTGGGGATTAATAATGACGTCGCTGCAGGAATTAATCATCACGGAGTAGACCGAGAGATTAGCGGTGATTTTGCCCAGATCGAGTGGTCACACCAAGGCTTGGGTGCAACATCAGAACCCTGTCAAAATGTCAGCCACAGCGGGGATTAATGATCCTTATTTCCAAGCCCTCCAATCACGTCCTCAACAACCTGGGCAAACGAAATGCTGTTAGCCCTGGTGTGGCGCAGATATGGGACCTGTACCTGTGGTAACTGCGCAACTGCGCCCTGCAGGGCTGTATCTCCAGTCAAGCAAAAGCCCCGACCGAGAACTTTAAATATCCTTCATCAGCCATCACCATGGAAGCACGGACGGTCTAACAATCTTCACGACAGTTCCCGATAACGCCTCTATTCAACTCTTTTTTTTTTTTTCTCTTTTTCTTACCATGCCAGGTGTTGCACATGTGAAGCGATGTGACCAGTGTCGCCAGTCCAAGAAAAAGGTATGCCAAGAAAATTCCTCGTAATCACTAACTTTCCCCCCCCTGACGATGATTTCCCTCAAAGTGTGACCAAGTTGAACCCGTCTGTGGAAGATGTGAGCGTCTCGGTCTCCGATGCGGCGGTGCCGTAGTGAACCGCTTCAAATTCATTCCCGAAAAGTTTGAACGAACTCCCAACAACGCACTCGTTCCTCGAAACAATCGTGAAAAGTGCCAACAGATGAAGAGCGGACTCGCCATTATTCACACCCCTCCTCCAAGCGAATCGATGAGGGTGGCTACAGGCTTCGTCTCGGTTCTCGAGAGTCCCACAATCTCATACGACCTCAATCTACTAGGGATCTTCTTCAAAACCCTCCCGCAGCGATTGGATTCGAGTCCGGCTTTGAGAACCTCGGTGGATGCTCTGACCAACCTCTATCGCACTAGGCGAGGCGAGGGTGACTTGTCACTTGCTCTCAGGCACCAGGGGATAGCAATGAAGGATATACGCGCCGCCTTGCAGAATCCCAAAGAAGCGCACACGCCCAATACGGTATGCGCAATCTACGTCATCACCGTGTCTCAGGTACGTTGAATCGGTAAACATACTTTTGGCCCGGATAACCTGAGACCTGGCAGTATTTGCTCTACGAGATTGATCTTCCAAGTGTTCCACATCTGCAAGTCATAGCATACCTACTCGATGAAGCTATGAAGAAGGGCTGGATAAAGGACTTTGATAAGGATATGTTGCTATGTTTTTACTTTGGAATTGTGAGTTTGGCCCTCATCTGAATGAATCACCGCTGACACTTTCTAGATGTGGGAAGCCATGGCAAACCATGAAATGACGCTTGACCCCCTATTTCTCGAAAACCTTGCTCCGTATATCAGCCCGATCCCAGAAGGCAGAACTGAGCAAGACCTGGATCGATCCCCCGGTATATACTCTCTCGGTCGGATGCCCAGGTGGCTGAGCAACCCTATAATGTATCACAAACAGATATCCGAGGCTTACGACATGTACTATGCTCTTCTACCAACCCTCCGCAAGGGATTACACACCGCACGCGAGGCTAGAGAGGTCCCAAACGCCCCCTTCGAAGCACGAAAGACACTATCCAGGGTTCTCGTTCAGCACAGCATGATAACAGTCGTATGCGCCCTACTAAACAAGGCTGCCCGCAGAGTCGACGACCGCGGCGGGAAACTTCTTCCTCATATGACGGACTTTTGCAACGACATAATATTGATGGCGAAATTGTCTGTCGAGTTCAAGCCGATTGCCTCTGCTACCATGCCCGAGACAATAATCAACGTCTGGGGCATTATGGATCCTGGACCAGAGAAGGATGCTCTTGAGGCGGCACTGTGGGAGTATTGTGGGCAGACTACGCCCAAGTGGTTGGCCAGGGCGGAAAAGTTGGCTTGGTGCATGGAGGAGCAGTATTTGTTGAGTTTGGAGGTGGCTAAGTTGAAGATATAATGATTATTTATGCATGATTGAATGATGGCCATGATACACGAAACGGCTACAATGGAAATGGAAGAATATGAGCGCATGCAGGACATCGCATGGCGTTTGCGGTCAGGATTTGGAATAGATAGAACTATGTAGATAAGTATCCTGAAAGACACCAATTATTGAGAATGATTCTTTTGACTGAGATGGTAGTAGGGAGAGATACTGACATTGTATTGTGTTGAAAAGTGCCCTTCTTGGCTATTATTCTAAAATGTTTTTATCAGAAGTCTAAACCCTAGTTTCTTGAGTTATACCTTGACTCGGCTAAACCAATTTGCCTATTATCCAAACCTTGCTTTGCCATTCTATTGAAAAGTTTCTATAAATCTAATAATGCCCAATTCCTATTTCAACCCTTGTAGTTTTATTGCTGCATCTTTCATGACAATTTAACCTTGTAGGTTATTGCCAATCTCCCTGACCCTCTTTCATTGTTGAAAACTGTGCCGACACCTCTCTTGAAGATGCGGAGGCAACCATGTTCAACTCGTCCTCCCTTTAGATCCCTCAGTCGGATCTCGCGCTCTTAGTCTTCTTGCTTCGTAGCTTCATCATCAAAAAGACGAGAGCATAAGAAGAAATACAAAACAGAGCCGTGATACCAGTCTACCAACCAGTTAGTCCACTTCCTAACTCTATAAAGAGAACTTACATCTCGCCAACCATAGTACTCCTCACGAAGGTTAAAAGTCTTTGCATACTCCGCACCCGTAGAATAAGCGCAATAGTCACAGCTCCCAGTGGCATTAGGATCAGCCACATACCCAGCATTGACACTCAAAAAGTCTGCCACGTATTCACCACACGTCTGCCCATCTGGAACATTGAAGCTGGTAAACTCTTCAGGACGACACTCGACCTTGACGTCCCAGATGATGGGCCCCATGAGACCACCAAAGAGGTAGTGGAAGGGGTCGAGATAGTAGAGCCAGTACTTCCAGAAGGGTTGCATGGCGTCGTAGGGGACTACTACGCCGCAGAAGGATACCATTCCTGCGCCGATTAGGACGGGGTTCATGATTGCGGCGAAGTACTCGTTTGGTGCGTATGCTGCGATTGCTTGGCCGACTGAGGTGTACAGGAATTCGTAGACTAGGGCCTGGTTAGTGATATTTGGTGCAGGGAAAGGGGTAACGTACAGATCATCTGGAGATAGACGTGACCCGAGATTCTAGCCTCGACTGGGAAACCGGCGGTAAAGTACCAACAGGCAAAGTACAACGTGGCACATATGATCAGGTAAGGAATCTCGGCAACAGTCTGAGACCCGATAAAGGCGACCCAGTGGTAGGTTTTAGACTGTCTAATGTTAGAAAAAGGCTAGTGGTTAGAAGTAAGTGGTAAACTTGCCTTCTTCTCTCGTGTCTCAAACAAGTCCCTGTTGTGCAAGAAATACGGCTGCATCTGATTGATACAGCCAGGGGCAACAAAGATGAAGTTGAAAATGGCAAAGAGTCGTAGCTGCAGGTCGAATGTGCCGTCGCCGATCATCCAGAATGTGAAGCCGCTGAAGAGAGCAGCGAAGATGTGCAGGTTGATCTTGTTCCACACGTAGTCCTGCAGCGGGTCAGTATAGATAGGTCAAAGATAGGTACACCAAAGACTTGCCGGAGATCTCCAGAGTTGAATCATCTGTCGGTGAAGGACCGTCTTCCACTGAAACCACTTGGAAGTGGCAAAGCTCGCGGTATCTTCGACTTGGTCTCGAGTGTTTGCGATGGCTTCCTGGTTCAACTTTTCAAGCTTCTCCAAGGCTCTTGCGCGCTCGGAAGATTGGTTCCACACGTTAACCCAGTCGACGTCAACTTGGCTGTTCCCCTGAATCACTTCGACAATGTGCTCAGCTGGGTTCGCTCCTTCGGGACAGGGGGCGCCGTTTCTGGAAAAGTAGTCGAGAAGTGTCTTGGAGTGTTCGCCGGCTGGATGTTGTTAGCATGAACAGATACGAGTGGAGGAGGTTTTACTTACTCTCGCCAAAGTACGCCATCCGTCCACCTTTAGCCAGAAGCAACAGAGAATCAAAAGCATCAAAGAGAACAGCCGAGGGCTGGTGGATGGTGCACAGAACAGCCTGACCACCATCGACGAGACGTCTCATGAAACGAACAATGTTATAGGCGGACTGGCCATCCAGACCTGATGTAGGCTCATCGAGGAAGAGTAAACTCGGCTTCGCAACTAGTTCGACGCCCAGAGTAACACGCTTGCGTTGTTCAATGCTGAGGCCGGCACCAGGAGCTGACTGTGGTTAGCACTAGAACCTCATTGAGTTGATAGAGATACTTACTTCCAATGAGAGCATCGCAGATGTCGTCGAGCTCCAATAGCTCGATAATGTGGTCGACGTAGGCAATCTTCTCCTTGTACGCAATATCCCTTGGTTGTCGTAGAACAGCCGAGAAAACAAGAGCCTCCTTGACCGTAGCAGTAGCCTCATGGACATCCATCTGCTCACAGTATCCCGTCATTCTCTGGAAGGAGATTCCCTGAGGCTTTCCGTCAATGAGAATAGAGCCACGGATCTCTCCAGCATCCTTTCTTTGAGCAAGAACATCGAGGAGCCTGCCACAGTCCAGTTAGCTAGTAGATCAACCAATGATGGCGGACACTCACGTCGTCTTTCCAGCACCAGAGCAACCCATCAAAGCAACAAGATTTCCAGGCTGCACGTATCCAAACACCTGATTCAAAAGCTGCTTCTGCGCACCTTGGTACTGCACATAGTAATCCAAGTTATGCCACGAAAAAGTAGACTGTCGTGTAGCTTGAGTTGACAGCTGTAGAGACTCTTTGTTTCGACCAGCTTCCTTTTCAGGGTCAGAGATCCTCTTGGTTCGCGATCCTCGCTTGTAGAGCAGGACTGAAGACCCTCCGTGGCTGTTTCTTAGCTCGAAGCCGAGAGCTGTAAGACCGATTAGGAAGAACCAGAAGCCGATGATGATGCCGAAGCCACGCCAGATATGACCAATAGCATAGTCGTACTGCTGTTGGACATAAGTAACACCATCGATCATGCCAGAGTCATTGCTGCCGAGAACAGTGCAGCCTCTGTATTCTTGGCTCTGGTTATCGTAGCCAGGACCAAAGGGGATGTACTGAGGGGCGACACACTCAAGGCTAAGACCTTGGAACTCGTTCGTCATGAGGGACTCAAAGGCATAGGCACCTGGGTTGAGGTAGAAGATCCATCGGAACCAAGGATGCATCTTGCTGAAAGGAATCAAATACCCTGCTTGTTGTCAGTGTCCACCTGAAAACTTGGTCAAACTGCACAAACCTCCATAGACAAAGAAGATTGTCGACAACAATCCAGAGATATAACTCGCAAGACCAAAATGGTTAAACATGGCACCCACAGCCCGAAACAACTGAACAAAGCAAAGAGTCTCAGCATTAACCACAATCCAGAAAGTAAAGAACTTTCCAGCATCATGCTGCAGCGCACTCATAAAGTACAGAATCAGCGAGAAGCACGTAACCTGCAGCATGACGATGGGGATATCCGTGATGGCGTTGGCAATGCAGAAAGCCGTGGGTCTGTAGAAGCCAAACCGCTTGTGCCGCATCAGAATGGGTCGTCCCATGAAGGAGGCTGTCGTCTCGGACATGGATTCGAGGAGGAAGTAGAGGACGGGGAAGAAGAGAACGCCTGGGCGGAGGAAGATGGATTCGCTGGTTAGGGGGAGGTTGTAGAAGAGGCTGCCGCAGACGAGGGCTTGGATGATGGCTGAGATGACTTTGATGGAGAGGGAGAGACGGTCTCCCATCATGATTTGCCATTGTCTTTGAAAGTTAGTATTGATATGTGATCAAGGGTAGTACGTACCGTTGGGTGCAGTTGATAACCTGCTCTCGAAGACCAGCTGTGTAAACACCCCTCTTCCCAATCCTCCAACTCCTCTGCCTCTTCTCCCTCTCAACAGCCATCTTCAAATCCTCAACCTGATCATCCATATTCCCCGGTCTTTGCACCAACGTCGCCATAAGTTGACAAACCTCACTCCTCTTATACGCAGCCTCAAACTCCTCAGCCGTGGTAGGGACACGGCCTTCAAACCCGGGAGCAATCTCTCGCTCAGTCTTTACGGTTACAGAGGTGAGAAAGTCGGCGATGTTCGCGCCGCGGGGACAGATGAAGCCCATTTCTTCAAAGTAGGATTTGGCTGATGTGCCGAGACCGTAGTAGATTACGCGACCTTCTGCGAGGACGAGGACTTTGTCAAAGGCGTCAAAGATGCCGTTACCGGCTTGGTAGGTTGTTAGGACCACGGATTTGCCGTTTCGGTCGGCGTCACGACGGAGGGTCTCGACGAATTCGAGGGCTGTTTTGGAGTCGAGACCCCGGGTTGGTTGATCCCAGAACTGGAGGGGACTCTACAAAGAATGTCAATCTTGGATCTTGTTGATGGGGGACTTGGGAACAAACCTGGCTGGCCATGACTTCAGCTAGGGAGACTCTCTTCCTCTCTCCACCAGAAACACCTCGGATGAATTCGTTTCCAACCAGCGTCTTTTGTGTGTGACCGATACCTAGAGAGTCAAGAATATGATTTCGCATATCTTGAACAAAGTGATTCTTCTTCTCCACATGCTCAGGTCTTTCGCGAGGAACCTTGTTGCGGAGAGCAAACTTCATTGTCTGGTTGACGGTAAGTGTCGGGAAGTGGATGTCATCTAACAATCGAGTTAGCGATGTGTCTAAGAGTGAAAGAGAGGCTTCAAACCTTCGGTGTTAAAGACAATCTGTTGTCGGTACTTTTTCGCCTGGTTGTGATCCATGTTTCCGTAGTTTGTGTGACCTGTGACTTCTTGAAAGGCTTCTCGATGGTTGGAAAGCACGCGGAGGAGAGATGTGCAACCCGAGCCAGGTCGACCAAGAACAAGCAGCTAAGAAATGCCACCATTAGAAAAATGCCAGTGACAGAAGAAACAAAATGCTTACCATTTCTCCTGGGTTGACTTGACCAGAAACTTGGTGCAAGATAGTCTGCGCCCCAAGTTAGCAAGTGAGCGTAGAACGTTCACACTGGATTTCCTCACCCTCATTGGCCGAGCCCCCTGAAACAAACCTGCCAACTGTCGAGGATCAACTCTCGACCAAAGAGTCTCCCCCAAAGCCTCATCAGGGGCCGTAACTCTCACAGTAACATCCTGAAACGTCAACGTCAACCGCTTCTGAATATGATCCTTGCCTCTCTCCTCATCAACATTCTCAACCTCAACATCAGTATCACTCGAAGATCCAAAATGAGCAGCATCCCTATCGCGAATAAAGGATTCATTTGGCGTCTCGGCAAGAGTGCCGTTGTCGTTAGGTGTGTCGGTCATCTTCGAGTCAACTGAGTCAGCTTGGTCAAGTCCAGAGCCGCTCTTGAGTTTATTCAAGCTCAAAATCAATATTCTATTCTGTACATGTCTGGTATATATGATGATGAAGCGCCGCGATTATCCCCCAAAAAAGTGTCTTACACGCGTATATCCGGACATCCGTAATTCCGCCACCTCCGTCGTCTAGAGTCAAAAGAGCCCCATCCAGTCTCCGAGACTGGCCAGTAAGGGAAAGGGTTCTCCGGAGATAAAATGACAGAATGCACCTTTTGTAAGGCATGTCAACATCTGACAAATCATTGAAAAGTGAATCATGCCCCTTCAAGGTTCGGATTTCAAGTCCGGACGGTCCTTACTCCGAGAAAGCCTCAGAGATAAACCCAGATAAGGGATCCAGAAGGACCTTGCGGAATTAGAGAGCAAAGTTAAAGGCCTCAGTCGGGTCAAGTGATAAGAATGCCTCCATGTTCATAGTGCCAAAGTCAATATCCCAACCGACATCCGCCGCCGTGAAATCAGCTTGCTCATCAGATCCTACGCCCATGGGAGAAGCCCCATTCACCTGTCCAGTGACGTCGAAACCAAACGGCATCGAGGGAAACGTGAAAGCCGGCTCCTCCCCGGCAACGCTAGCTGGAGGCATGGCCGGGGAGCCTGGCAGGTTAGAGTGAAGGGGCTGCTGGGACTGAGATTGCCGCATATCCGGGTCCACTTGGTCCTTGAGCTCGAAGCCGGCTGAGCGAACCATTTGCTCGATCGAGGAGATTGTCGTCGGTAGTTGACCCGCGTTGGCCCCTGCTTTGGTAATCATGGACCGGAGGCATCTCAAGCCGGAGTGGATCCAGGGGAGGTTGCGGTGAGCTGTCTTTTTCTCCTGCAGCATGTCAAATGCCAAGGCGTAGCATGCTCCCTCGATAAAGAAGCCGTGATATTTGATATCCTAGTGTCGGTTAGAGTGGATTAATCGGGAAGGGTCAACAAGGAAGGCTGCTTACATGGCAGAGCGTATTGGTTGCGCAAGAGCTTGTGAGAAAGCCAATCGAGTTTCTAGCTGCCTCTAGGCAGTACTCGCAAGCATTGTCAAGCCATGGCGGAGGTGCATGCAGGGTTTCGGCGGAGGAAGGATCGGAAGAGGATTTTTCTTGCTTTAGTTTCGCTCGCAAAATCAAGAACGGCCGAAACGTCAGCAGCAGAGTGTGGTGATACACTGGACTTGATTAGCAAAGCTGCAGTGAAGTACAGTGAAGCACAGTAACCGAACTTACTTGTAGACACCATAGCCTGACACACACCAAGCTCTCCAGTTGTCGGGTCGCTGACGAGGCCAAACTTCATGTCTTTGAGCTGCTTCTCAGCAAACCGGTGAAGTTCGCGTCGGATTTCGATTGCCGCATTCCACACAGGCAATAATGAATCGTGTTTTGGACTGTAGATGCGTTTGACGCACTTGTCCATGATCCGAGATAGAGTCACCAAAGATATTAGATGTTTTTGGTTCTTGGGGACAGGAATGGCTGGACCTGGATCTGGGATAGAACTAGGGCGGCCGACGACGAAGCATTGCCACCTATGTTGGTTAGTAAACCATGAACGACTTTTCGATGCTATGCATACGTTTCCCAGAAGAATAAACTCCAGAACATGACTCTTCTTTGGTCGGCATCTTCATTTGACTGCCCTGGGCATATTTCGGCATCTTTATGCAGACCAGCGGCGATGGCTTTTCTGACCGCAGTGCCTATATGCAGGAAACTTGAATTTGGCCGTGCTCTTTCTGACTGGAAGTGACCGTAGTATGTGTAAGTAAGTGTTTTTAAGTTTGTGGGAAGAGAGACTTATCATCATGAGGTGTATTTGAACCACTTGTATGTTGACAACCTCATCCAACTTGGCCGCCCCCTGCTTCGCTTTTTGAAACAAAAACTCTGCGATTGCTTCCTCTCCCGTCATGGATGCTCCTAGTCCAACTGCAAGCATGATGATTATGGTTTCCGGTGCATCATAATCAAAAATGCCTGGTGGTTGAAATAGCACGTCAAGACGCCTCCGATAGCTGTCCTTGCTCATGACCGGTAATCCATGCCAGTAGGTGAGAAGATACCTCTCGAGTAAACGATGTGCTGTTTCGGGATTTATCAACATTGCTGAATAGTCTTCTGCGAGTGAAGCTGGTCGTTTGTTGTCTGCAAAGTCTCCAAAGAACAACCTCCGATGACTGAACAGGTCCAAACCAGGGCCAGCCTCTTCAACTCCAGCGCGTGATGCTGGATCATTAGGACATGTCCCAGCAATCTGATGATAGATAGCGTTGAGAAGAGCAAAATTCGAAGAAGGTCCATAGTAAAGCTGAAGGTAGCATGACGGCGATGCGCGATGAGCAGCAGCAACGCTGTTATTGTTTATACTCCTATCGCTGCCAAACGCCGAGGCAGCTGGAGCCACCGACGCAGCATCCTCAGCAACAGGAGTAGGAGGAACGTTTGTGCCCTCGTCTGAAGGCTCCAGCGAAGGCGACGCGGCCATGGCGTCGTGGGACATGATGGACTCATAGGCGGCGGTGCGCGGCTTGACCTTTCGCGTGCGGTTGCGGGCCTTCTCGCGGTAGACGCAGCCCAGACTCCTGAGCCTGCAATTCTGACATGGCGTCTCGCCGTTGCACTTGATCTTCTTGACGCGACATTCCTGGCAGGCCTTTGAGATTCGCCATTTGGTCGCGTTCATGGTCGGGTAATCGGGTTGACGGAAATTTTTGGTATGGCTGGCTTACCTATCCTTGGCGCGGTCCATCTGGTGATGGATCGGCAGGTGACAAGCCAGGCGCGCTAGAGGGTGCAATTTGTTAAGCGCATAAGATGCTCTTGATGCATAATCTGTCAGTTCTTCATCTCCACTTTGTGCATTCTCGTGGCTCCATTTTTTGGGCATCAGGCCACTTTGGTTGCCTCGAGTGACGCAATAGTGGTTCATTTCTGAGACGAGTTTTTTTCACTGAGACATTGAGTTTATTAACTGTTCAAGTATAACCTTCTATGCCCAGTTGCTCTTAATAACATCTGCAATCACCCCGTGGTCTTCATCCTGCTTAAGACCACTAACAACAACAACGGCGACAATCCCTTCAACTCCCTGAACGCGAATAGGAATCGCACCTCCGTGAATCGCGTAATTCTGCGGGTCGGAAATGGCAAACTTGGAAGCAAAATCCCTCTCGTCGCCCTTGAACTTGTGATGCATAAACCAAGTGCTGGCGCCAAATCTAAGGACAGTGTTCCTCTTGCGTCGAACCCAAGACTCGTTTTCCGGCACCACACCAGGTCCAGTGACGCTTTGGTAAACAACTTGGGAGCTGTTCGCCAGAGAGATGGAGATGACAGCTGGCTTGCCTTCAAGCGCAAAGGGATAAAGACGTGCGTAGAGCAGGTTTCCCAACTCGAAGGCGTCCTCGGTGGTGAATGATGCCAAAGTGAAAGAATCACTATCAGCCTTGAGTTCATCCAGCTGCAAATAACCTGTTAGCACTTTGTCTCTCTCGCAATATCAATGGATGTTTGTAGTACATCTGAAGTTGGCTGTGGAATCGGCACTGAGGGGCTCCGGTTTCGGATGGCTTCTTGGGCCTTGTCCAGAGCCGCACCGGCGGGTGCATTGCGAGTCCACACTTTGGGTGCCATTTCTTTTAAATTGAATACGAGTTGAATAATTTCAAATCGGTATGTATGTAGGATTGAAAGGATAGAAGTGCGGTCAGCGAGTTTATGTAGTTCTGGTTGAGTTCATGTGCTACGTCGTAGTCCCGGTTGAATCGGCTGGACCTTCTTCTCGGGCTATTTGCCCGTGAGAACTGCCAAGGAAATAAATTCTGCATTAGACCGTGAGTAATGCACCGAGGAATTTCCGTTCTTGAGGCGGCGCTAAACACAGGTATATCCCCTTTTTCATCTAACAGTCTAGATATCTTTGAACGCCTAGTCCTAGCTATAACTAGAACTATACATATGAAACAAGTCTCTAACTGAGTTTATTACATCCCAGTCACTAATATCAACCACTAGTCTGATCTATGAGCCTCTCAAAATAGTATGTTATGATGTTGAAGTTTAGTAGCTGTTATTGCGAGACCTAATATCGAGATTGAAGAAAAAGTGGGCTGTTTTTGTTACCGAAGTGTAGCCGAGAGAGCGGAATTAGCGGGTTTAAGACACAATTTTAGTAAGGCGCTTTGGTATGTTGAGGTTGGATGGGTACTCTTGCACCACTATCTCTTTATCCGCTTGGCCTAATTCAGTACTAATCCCAGCAGACGATGGTAGATGCATACATAAAGGCCAGTCTGACAACTAAGACGACTTCTTCCCAGCCACTGACGTGCTCTTTGAGCCCGAAGGTGCGTTGGGACTCTTGTTTTAAGAGGTATAACAAACCCAACATGCGGGGAAGTGATAGAGCAACTCGCGAGGTTGAAATAATAACTGAAAAAAGGATACTCGCAGCCAATCTTAATTATGGTAGTATTCAAGTTGGTCATATTGGAAATAATAGGGTCATTTATTATGCGTGAAATTATCTCTTCTCACAATGGAATTCCGCCAGTCACTCAGAGCTATAGGGTACATCCCATCCTCTCCCGAA
This sequence comes from Fusarium sp. NRRL 66088, assembly GCA_013186415.1. Classification (NCBI taxonomy): domain Eukaryota; kingdom Fungi; phylum Ascomycota; class Sordariomycetes; order Hypocreales; family Nectriaceae; genus Fusarium; species Fusarium sp. NRRL 66088. Next base: position 33,438 of record JABCKD010000336.1, read on the forward strand.
TTTGCTTACGTCTTGTTCTATCAATGAAAGCTGTATCTACTCGTAGATTCAACTGCTTAGTCTATTCCTACATATAATTCTGGCATATATTCTCGGCCTCAACTTCGGTGAGACCTCCATTGTATCCCGACGACCTTGCCGTAGTGTACATTGGACTGATCTCCGTTTCAAGACGGAGAGCCAAGATGGTTCGGTCCGAATGGTTCACCTCCCATCTTGAGTGATAATGAGAAATGCTCTTAAAAACTATACTTGTATCGCTTCCAAGTCGGAGAATCACTGAGAGCCTACTCTTATGGGGGATGACAACTCGACCACTAATCTGAACCATTGCCTAGAAGATCTTGAAGCTCTGGGTAGACCATTTCCCTTCCTCGATACTCTTCGAAAACTTACCATCCACCAAACCAAGGATAAAAGACGCCCCAACATGCTTGAAATGATCACCGCTCCGCCTGAGTATCACAGGCGCACTACTCCCCTTCAGAATCACCACAACATCCCCCGGCACCGCACCCTTCGGCCCCAGTCCTAGATAACCCCCCCTCGACTCAACAAACCTCCAACAACTACTCAAATCCGCCAGCCGATTATCCAGTTCCACTGCTTCCGTTAAGCCCCCCACCGGTTCCCAGTTTGTAAACTCCTGCGAAAGACTGCCTTTGTAGGTGTTAATCTCGTGCTCAAGCCCCTCGAGCGAAAACACTTTTTCGCAGAATGTGCGGTCGAAACTGTTATCTAGGACGAAACCTAGGCTTTTGAGGTTCTCCTCGCTGGACGGACGAGGTCCGTGGTTAGATAGAGATTTGAGAAAGTTTATACCGCGCATTACTGTTTGACCCGTGACCTTTCTCGCCATTGAGTGGCACTAGATTATACATAAAACAGCCTGTAGAAAAGGAATGCCGTTTTTGTACTCCTCGGGATATCTGGAAATAGAATCGACTAGGAAGTGGTACAGGCCCTCCCACTTCTCATTCTTCCCGCTCTCCTGAGTAGGCTGCTCACTAGCCGTTGAAGATGAAGTAGTAGGGTTTTTGGCCGCTTGGGAAGCTTGAGGTTTCGTGTAGACTTCGCAGACAGTTTTCACTTCCTTCATTAGCTGTGTCATGCCTCCGGACACTTCATCCCGGGGAAAGGTGTGCACTTTGGTTACCACGTCGACTTCAACCCCCGGGACAGTCAAGGCATTGTCTTCTATACATGCAGCTCCTGCAAAGGCCTCTGGGCCGTCTTTATAGGTTACTGAAGTCGAAAGGAAGACCTTCATATGAGATCTGCCTTGCAGGTTCGGTACCCAGGAGGGCAATGTGGATGCTTGGTCAAAGACACACACTCCGGCATATTGAAGCCACGAAAGCTCTTGACAAGAATCGAGAAGCCGGATTGTCCCTAGTAGCTTCCTTGCGAACTCGGTATAAGCCTGTCTCAGGGACCCGCTGTAGTCTGGCTTAACGTTGTTAAGGCTAGGAGGCCGTATACATGATCTCTCGGATCAGTCGCATCGAGGTTGAACCCAGTCATTGCCATTGCAAATCCGTACGATATTCTCGCAGTCATCGGCGCCTCCCCAGACGTAGGATAAGGCCGCGAACGGTGGAGCGTTGTTGAGGGGAACAGTCCTCATACGGCACGTCACAGCAAGACGTCGCTTCGAATCTTGGACGTGAATCTCTCATAATCGGATATTTGACGGTAGGCCACTGGTGAAGACGTAGCCATGGCTATGTATGATGGAATGAAAGATTGAGGCATGAAATGGGTCTTGTATCTGATTGAATTCAGCCTGACTATCAAAATCAGCCTACCTGTAGGGCGCTATTAAATGACGTTTTGGGCCTGAAAATCGGCGTGGCTATGCACTGCGTAGCGTGCGTGCAAAGGACCAGGGTTTCTCAAATGTACTAATTCAAGGATAGTTAAAAAGATATTTTTGTTTTTATAATTTATAGGCGAGACACGGAGTTCGATGGCCCAAGGCGCCAAGTGAGTCGTTGCTGGGCTTTGTCGCTGTAGAGTGTAGGTAGGTACATGGTCGCTCCTCGACTATCCCCAGCGTGCACAATCACCAATGTAACAAAGAAAAGCGGCCAAAACAATACAGAGCCAGTTTTATAAAAAAATTCTCAAAGTTCAAAGAGCTTGCATAACAAACAAAAGGAGACGGCACTAAAAAACAGGGATGCTAAGTGTTATCGTGCCATGTTGTAATCGCAGCATGGAATTGCGACATCTGACCGTATAGTCGCATTGGCTGACTGGCAACTTCAATTCTGCATACTACTTGGAGTTGCAATCACTTTGAAAATAAAATAGTATTTAAAAGTCAATCTCTTCCCTTCCCATGGCGTTTATATCAGGTAAAGTACCATCGGGCGGCGAGCATGTTGAAGTAAGATGAGTATGCTCCCATCTCAGCTTTCACGCTTGTTGAAGACTGAGTAATAATTCTCAGGTACAGTGTATGATTTAGGAACAGCTTACAAGGGCCCATGAGCATATGGAAAGGTATCTGTCTGGTATGCTGATGTGAAAAAGTTGCATCGCGTTGTTTTGACTCAGTGGCGAGATACAATCGGATCAGCTTCCGATCTCGTCTTGCGTTCTCGCCAACTTTCCGTCACCGAACCTCGGACTAGGCATTGACTCATGCTAAAGAAGACTCATTCAACCGATAAAACACCTTTCTTAAAAAGTCACACCTCTCAGGCCGGCATCGGCGATTCATGACTGTCGTGGCTAGTTCTGACAACTCAAATCTCAAGTCTTTTCGGTGGTGTTTTATAATTTGGCCGACTTGTCATTATCGCCCAAAGCTGTCCCCGCAAAACCCGAGAAAAGATGCCTCCTTCTTGGCTGATTGGACAGAACTAGATGGGTAGAATGGGGGTTTTGACGGCTTGGGGCGGCAATGACAAACAAAATGGGGTTTGTGGCGGCTATCGGTCGCCGGTAGCCATCTATATCAACCTGCATTTGAGTCGATTAGCTAGCTAGTGGTTCGATAACTTTCACTCCAACACGAGCTCTTTTTGTAATCAGCTACAATGACTCTTTCGAACCGCGCGCAAGAGGCTGAGGAGGGTAGCAAGGGTATGGTCATCTGGGATGTCATCACTAACCTTTGGGATCACCAGTCGAACCCCGATGGCATCGTTAGTCTCGGCGTTGCGGAGAATACCCTGATGCACGATGTTCTCAAGAAGCACATCCACGATAACATGTCCTTGTCTAACCTGGCGTTTACTTATGGTGATGGAACGACGGGGACCAAGAGGGCCAAGGCTGCTGTCGCGCGGTTCTTGACGAAGCAGTTGAAGCCCTTCCGGGGTATTGAACCGGCGCATATTTCCATGACGAATGGATGTAGTGCGGCCATTGAGCATCTTTCCTGGGCGATTGCAGACCCTGGAGATGCAATCCTTCTCGGACAACCATACTACGGCACCTTTATTCCTGATCTCACCTGCCGCTTTGGAGCCAAACTTCTCCCCGTCCCCTTCAACGAAGTCGACCCTCTCGGAGACAATGCCGTGACCAAATACGAAGAGGTCATTGTCGACGCTCAAAAGAAGGGACTCAAAGTTAAAGGTCTCGTCATCAGCCACCCTCATAACCCATTGGGCCGCTGCTACTCTCCAAGTGTCCTCACCGGACTCATGAAGTTGTGCCAAAAGTATCAGGTTCACTTCATCAGCGATGAGATTTACGCCTTGTCTACCTGGCCTAATAATATCGACACGAATCCTCCTCCTGTACCTTTTGAGTCAGCTCTTACTATCGACACTACTGGAGTTATTGATCCGAGCCTTGTGCATGTGCTCTGGGGCATGTCCAAGGACTTTGGTGCTAACGGCATCCGTGTCGGAGCTCTCATTTCTCAATCGAACCCGTCACTGCATAGTGCTTTGGTGGCAGTCGGTCTCTACAGTTCGGTTTCTTCCATATCAGATCACGTCACTATCAACCTCTTGGAAGACGACGCCTTTGTCGAGTCGTACATGGCCGAGAACCACAAGAAGCTAGCATCTCAATATGAGAGAGCTGTCTCATGGGCTAACAAGAACGACATCACCTATGCTCCAGGTGTCAACGCGGCTTTCTTCCTCTGGGTCGACCTGGGCAAGGCATACAAAGCCCGACACAAGGTGGAAGACGGCAAGGATATCACAGGACTGGTCATGAAGAAGTTGCTGGAAAAGAAGGTCTTTTTGGCATCTGGGGAGGCCTTTGGATCCGAGAAGCCTGGTTGGTTTAGAATCGTATTTTCACATCCTGATGAGTACCTTGACATGGGACTTGAGAGAGTGGTCGAAGCATTGCAATAGAAGTATCAATAGTAGAATAACGACAAACATGGTATCTCAAATACCATGTTTTATAGCATTGTGTTTTGATGTTGTTGTGTTCTTTGATCCTGTGCACGTCCTCACGTTGCTAAAAAAGAATAACAGCATCCTGAAGCAGCCATCAATGGCATCTTTGACCAACTCGCTCCCCCTATTTATGAACTTGGCGGTGTCTCTTAAGGAAGTCATCAACAGACATCACAAAGCCACATTCGTTCACCTACCTCTCCCCTAAAAAACTAACAGGGGTACCAAAAATCACAGCGAAGCACGCAATTTTCAACGTCATCAATGCCTTATCTGAGTAACGCCGGTACCTTTCTTTGTCCATGTGTCCAGCACATCTCCAGAAGCCAACCGGTATCCAGCCTTTACCAATTCACTAGCACTAAGAATGACAGAAAATCCAGCCCACGGCCCTTGACTAATGAAATGATCAAACAAGCCCACGCAAATCCCCTTATTATCCACGACAGCAGCCCCTGACGTGCCAACAGCTGGCCTCGGCGCCATTTCGTCATCACCAGCGTCTTCAACCTGGCCTGTAAACGCCCAATGGTAGACCACGCATTGGAACGGCTCGTCGATGTTGAAAGGGTTGATTTTTGGTCTGGCGGATTTGGCGACGATGACACCGTCCAAATCATTAGCTACTGGACTTCTGAATCGGATCATGTGGTTCCAATCCAGTTGATCGTTTGGGTTCTCACCGAACAGTCTTCTTACCGGTAATAAACTGCCAGTGTCCAGGAAAAGCTGTTGATCGAAGTTGGTCCCTTCAAGATCGACCAGGGCCACGTCCGTAAAGGGGATCTGGGCTACAGCCCTGCCAATGGGCTGCATCTGGCCGGTTGAGAGACTGAAGTGTCCAATTCCGTGTGCGGCAACCGTTAAAAAGTGTTGCTCTCTCGTGTCCTTAACCAAGATGCCCGAGGTCGTACATGCCGAAACCGATGGCGTAGAAATGGGAGCCCTGGTTCCACAAATCATCCCAAATACCGGCCCTCGTCTAATGGGGACACAGGCGGGTGTCTCCCTCTTCTTCCAGTTCTGCCAATCCGGCCTGTCAAAATGCTTCTCTATGCAATACCCAGCAACGCAGTTTGCGATGACGCCGGGGAGCCGAGATGGAACGGAGCTCAGATCGGCTTCATTGTCTAGCACAATGTAGAACATTGCATCGGAAGCGAAAATGACCTCGGCAAGATCTATTTCAGGGGCGCAACAAGAAAGCTCTCGGGCGAGCTCACTCGTTACGTATCGCATCCCCTCATCGGAGAAGCCCCGTTCCCTACCATCAAGCTCTTCGCAGATGGAGATAAGGGGGGATCCAAACCGGACATGTCTGGATGGGAAGAGGAGAAATCTTCCATAGCTTCTGCTATCATCTTCTCCTTGGCTGTGCATTGTGAAGGGAACGCCGCCTACTGTTAGGGGCCATGGTCTTGGGGGGAGTTGCTCGACTTGAAAATTGATATGGCAATTGTTTCGCCCCTGGGTGACTCTTTTGACTCCAGGCAAATAAGTCCAGAAGATTCGCGGATTGAGATTGTGACTTTGAGGGATTCGGAGATTAGGATCGGAGTAGTCTAGATGTGAGACGATATGTCTCACAGGGAACACGGGGGGAGATCCCATGATGAGGAGTTGGGGATGGGGATGAAGCTGCCAAAAAGGGGTAGGATGAAGTTGGACAGGGATCCAGACCAGCTTCATTTTATCTATGCCCCAGATCATATCTCATGAGTAATAGCTTTGGTTGTAATGCATCACTTGTACCAAATCTCGGTCCTACTCTCCTCGTGAGTCCGGGCGCAGGCAGCCATATGACTCACGAGGGGTAAATGTCTTCGCAATTGCGACCATTATTAAAGGAATCATGGCCGTCTCAGGCTCTGTTAATACTCTAATAATGGCCTTGATGATACCAAGCATGAGATTGAACGAATTGGGCGTATTTTGATACTGACCATGCCAATCTTGGGAGTTGACGACGGATTTCCTGAACGACAATGAGATCATGACCGATGGATAGATAACCGATAGCGATAGTTACACTTCTAACGATATGCTTAAATAGTCTTCGCGCATAGGAGCGAAAAACACGGAGTATTTCAGCAAGATGACCGCATCGTTGTTCATTGTGATTCATCATGAGGATCACTCTCTTCTCTTCTCCGTCATCAGACCAGCCACAGCTGCAAGGCACAATTGACGACATTTAAAGCCGCATGCTATCAAACACCCGTAACCCGAGTTGAGGCCCCGTGGGTCATGGATGCAGGCTTTGGCTGAACTCTGTTCCCAACACCCACGACCGATGTAATAAAAGGGGAGCCGCCTCGAAAGAAAATCACATCATAGGACTGACATAGCCCCCGCCAGCACTCGTCATCACGAACATATTGTACAATTTTGGATGAATACACGATACCGAACACCAACATGACTTGCCGAAACTCCGAATATTCACGTCGTGGTAGAACAACATCCAAAGATCAACAACGTTGGGGCTTGCGGAATGGGATCGTGAAGTCTGAACTACCAATCGCGATTGTGTCAACCACGATGAGCGAACAAATTTATGTCTACGTGGTCATCTTTTGTATTGACGAGATTCTAGAACGGCTTCGGGCCGGGCGACTCCATCCGATGAATAGAACCCGGTCTCCACCACCTCTGCCAGATCATGGCAGGCGGGCGAACACTTGGAAGCAACGACATCTTAAGGAGGAGAGGCATTAGCTGGCGAAGACTGCCTTGACGACCATTACCACCTACCGCCCGCCGTACGACTATTGCCGATCCATGACCAAGGCCAGTGAGAAAGCCTGCCTTCTAGTTACCGACTCCCATCCGTCAACTTCATCGGCCAGATCCTTGGTCCACGTGGGAGCAACCTCAAGGCTATGAGTGCTGAGTCGGGTGCTAACATTGTCCTTCGCGGCAGGGGATCTGTGAAGGAAGGTAGAGGAATGGCACGCATGAAGACTGTTGATAATAACAGGGAACCTCCGTATTGCCTCGCCGTCGCGAACTCCCAGCACAAGGTTGGTTAAAAGGGCCAAGAAGCTCATCTAGGAGGTCATTGAGACTGCAACATCTACCCCCGAGTATGAGAACAAAAGAAAGGCCCAATAGCTTCGTGATCTAGTCACCATGAACTGCAACCTTCGGGACGATGAGAGTCAGCACCAAGGACACGCCAGTTACCTTCCCAGGGCTTCCTAGGATGATCAGCCACTGACACCTACCAGACAATAGGTTAATGTTTGACCAAGAGTACTAGCAGTTTATAATAGAGCTTAATACTAGCTGTAGTCTCTTGTTAAGTATTGGCATCCATGCTCACTCTTCGCAGCAGGCCAAACCGTTGCCACCGGGGCGTGCGGATCGGCTCGAGTGATGGAGCTACTAACCATTCGTAAAGACTTCCCTGCTTTTTATTTACTGGCTACTGACATTTCTTTTTAGCTACCAACAGGTTTCTAACATAAGTTGATTATAATGCTAACCCTGGCCTACGCTTGTGATTCCGTATTAAAATCCGATAAACCCTTAACCGGGCTAAATCCGGAGAAAGAGCCCCGTAGAGTAACGTAACAGCTTAGTGGCTGGATGAAGGCTATGTAAATAGGCATGACACTTAGAAGGGTCTTGAGTAGTCATGTAGGGACCTAGAATTTATTCAGGATAGGAGTCCGGCAATATGGTTCTTTTTGGAAGGATTCAGGGGTGGAAAGGGGTACATCGGCATGCTGTCTCAGCCCTGTCTGATTGGTATGTCCTAGAATTGCCGGCGAAAAAGGGGGCAAAACGGGAATACAGCTAGAATAAGAAGATCAAATTCAGTCCCGGAGCCAATTGTTTTAACTATCAGATATTTTCTAGTTTTTGGTGTAGAAGTGTGTACGACGTGGCTGCTTAGCCAGCCTCGGGGTTGACAAGTGCCAGCCTCCAAGAATACATGAGGAACAGCCAACTGAACATCATCTACTAAAAGAATAAGTTTCTAAGACGCAGTTTCATTTGGTCAACAAAGACCGTGGAGGCAAATGCAGCAAAACTGCCTTCATTTTTGTACCTTGTTTGCCATTATTCACGGTCCTCTAAGTCGTAGGATAATTCTTTTAGTACACATTCACTTCTTCTACCAAGCAAATCATGCCGCTGAAGGGATTCGGTGAAGATCGATACAAATAAATAAGCCACTCACCTGCGCAGGCATGTCGCCCTCCCTTCTTTATGAAAACCTGGCAAATGTGCCCGGAACATTGAATGAGGCTGGAGTGATATTACGTGATTGAAAACAATGTGGCTTGAGGGAGCAACTCACGTACGTGATCACGAATTGTGGGCGCCTTTGGTGGCTGGCTGACACTCACCGTCCCTCCTAGAAACCAACGGCAATTCAGGAAATCGACCCCCTTGCCTAGGTTTCTAGGAAATTGGATTTAGCCATCAGCTAGAGGACCGTGGTCGAGACACTCAGCTGAGCCTTCCCCTGAGACACTGTTGGTCGCGTGTTTCTTAGGGTGAGACACACAGTTGGAATGGGAAGATGGATTAAACTGCCACCAACAGCTTGCTTGCAATGTTTTATTACTGGCGGTCGGCCAAGAGGTAGGACCTCTGATCTCTCTAATCCAATTTTCCTCAAACCGCTGACATGAAGCACCAATTCACTGCGTTTGCAGCGTTTAGCGGCTTCATCAACGTTGCCAGTGCAATCGAGCATGCGGAGCTTGTATCAGGGTCTTGGTGTGTCACCTATCTATCGACATACCTGGCGCCCATTGGCACTGCCGATGCAGCTCCCAACTCGACGGCTCTCGACTCGTTGGCTCCTGATCTGATTTCACCAACACTCAGCATCGAATCAGAGTTTTTGCCTCCGTCCAATGTCGCAACCACTTCTGGGAGACAACCCGCAGGCTCTGGAAGCTCATCAATAGCTTCTGGTATCACAGTCTCCGACCGTTCGTCATCTGTTAGTATCCCAGCATCTGACCTCCCATCAGTTACTTCCGACACTCCACCCTCGGAAACTTCTACAGGACCTGGATTATCAGGTCAACAAGTCATCTTTCTCATTGCGCCCCCCGGTGATATCTCAAAGCGAGAGCTTCGGGGATTTGTGGGCAACAGCAACCCGCAAGTCTGTACCTTTGCCAGCATCTTCACTCTAGGCACAGGTCCCGCTTCTGGTCAGCTTTTTGACGGAAATGTTCCTCTTTACTACCAAGGCGAAGATTACCAGGCGTTTCAGGCGCTTGGATCGCCGCCAGATGGTGCCATCACGAGAACCTTTGCCAATGAAGGGGGCACTCTTCAATTCAAGAATCCATCTCTTCCCAACGGCCAGGCGACGTTTTGTCAAGATTCTTCTAGTGGTTTGGTATACATGGTGTTTACCACGGGGCCACCGAACTGTACACCTGTGCAGCTGAGTGTCTATGGAGGTGAGTTCTAAATTGCCTTTGTTCTGTCTTCAATGCTGACTCTTATAGTTGAAAAATGCGTCGATGGTAGACTCATGGGTCTTGATGAATCTAGTACTGCCAGCTCTCAGGCAACTGAATCTGTCAGCATCGATGAGGAAGAGAAGACAGGAACATCGACTCTCCCTCTGACCTTGGATACGTCACTGGCAGCCGGCACGTCGTCCATGACCGAAGAGGCGTCGACGGCAAACACGGAACCGGCAGAATCTGGGTCAGAGCAGCCTACGGTAGCCGAGTCATCCGAGGTTTCAACAGCTGAGGTGTCGTCTCTTGGTTCAACTGCATTGCCAGAGACAGAATCAACAATCGCTTCCATAGATGAACTGAGCAGCACCTGGCTTCCTAATCCAAGTGGGGAGAATTCGACGCCCACACCTTCCAGACGTCCTACCGCCACGTCAGAAGCCCCCGTCGAGTCGTCGAGCAGCGATTGCAAGTACGTTCACGGCGAGGAGTGCGAGATGGGGACCAACCGCGGCTCACTTCTCTGCGGCGTCGACGCAGTCTATAACGGCGATACGTGGACCGAGCATCGCAACGACTACCCCTGGCAAGATAATTACCAGCAATGCGCCGCCATCTGCCAGACGCTTGAGAATTGTCGATCGGCAGGGTACTACAAGGTTGGCAACCACTGCTACTTCACGAGTGCCATCCTCACCCCTGGTGACATGACCTACTTTAATGAAGAACCTTGGAAACACACAATCTGGTCTGACAACGGTTGCTGGATCTGCCCAGAGTGCATCAAAGGAGTCGTCAACAGACCCAGCAGACTCTGCTCCTACACCTCAGGTGAGGTCTGCAACCGCCGGGACCAAACTCCAGACTTCATCGTCTGCAACCTCCCAGCCTACCTGTCCAGCATGTACCGGACGGGCAACGAGCTAGATGACATTTACCCGCTGCAGCGTTCATCCGAAGAGTGCGCCGCCATCTGCAGCTCCATGGCGGACTGCAAGGGTTCAGGATACAAGGAGGGCCACTGCCTATTCGTTGATTTCTTTCTGTCCACAGACCCTAGTGAGCCCATCCCTCTCCGGACTGACGATCCTTCCTTGTTTAATGGCGTTTGGGATGACCCACTGTGCTTTGACTGCCCGGGGTGTTATCATGTATGATGTGGGCGGCTAAGGGGGTGGAGAGGTTTTGGCTTTACGGTTTCATACAACAAAAAGGGTTGACATGCCCTAGAGTTTCTTTTGTACGATTACTACTATGACTTTGGAAGATTTCGTATTTACTACGTATTCTTTGTAGTTAAATATGCCTGGTCTTTGTGAAGAGCTGATGCAGCCAAGGGAAACAGAGCTCATCTACGAACGAGTGCTGTGGAAGGCAGGCATAGCCCACAGTGGCGGGGGGTATTTCAGCTGACTTTGGCACTGTGCATAACGCTCTTCTTACACCATCATCACAAGCATCAATCAATCACTCTTCAGTGCCTAGGTAGGTTTGCAGTAACTCTGGTAATTCTTGTTGCCCGTACCTCGTTAACGTTGAATTACCGACAAATGAAGAATCATGCATCTAATGAATTACATACTACCTGAGGGGACTCCTAAAGGAGGCAAGAGTGACGAAGGAAGGAGCAGTTGGCCGGCAGCGATAACAGCTCTTGGCGGGGCAATGTCTCTCCCTCTTCACTTCACCAAATCATCAGCAACCACCAACTTTCACAATTCCATTCATTCTACTGCCTCTGGAGTCTATCCATCTTCTATCCATGATGAACCTTGACGAGCCCGAACTGACTGACGTGCCGGTCGGCTTCTACCTCAATGTCCTGGTGATGTTCCTCATGATGCTCCGCCTCTGGCGACGTGAGCAGCAAATGTCAACCAGCGGTGGTAACCTGAGCTTCTGCAAGTACCCTTCCGACATTTTGATGTTTATCGCCTACGTGAGTCGTTTCCCTCTCTCCGTCCAAACAAACAAACAAGGCTAATATTCTCCCTACAGCTGCTCACCATCGGGCACACAATCGTTGCCTTGCCTGGTACGTCACCAGACGTGTTGACCATTTGAAGACCTTCCCGTTAACCAAGGGATAATAGAGATTCGTCCAGACTCTGACATCGAACGTTTGCTCCTGTCCAAATACCTGAGCGACCTCATGGCGGGTGGTCCGCAATACCATAAAAGATTCCCCCATCGCTGACGCCGGGTCCGCAGTATACCCTCGCAAACGGCGCTATCAAGCTTAGCACCACGTCCTTCTTTATCGAGAAAATCGACAAACTCCACCCCATGCGAGCGGATGCGGTCAGCAGCTGGAGAAAGGCGGCGTGCTGGACGCTTATATTCGCCATGCTCCATGCCTCGCAGTGCCAACCCCTCCAGAAAGCATGGAAGACGGATTTTGATGGCATGTGCATCGGTGCCACCTACATCCGCATATTTCAGATGTCGAGCAGCCTGAACCTGGATCTGTACACGATTTTCGTCGCTGCCACGTTCATGTGGTCGATCCGCACCAGCCCCATGGAGGCGTCTATCATCGTTACCTCAGGTTTGATGTTTGTATCCCCAATCTCCAGCCACACTAGATCACTATTGATGCCTACATAGCGTCTCTGCCCTTGATGTCTACCTTCAGTTCATGATAAAGACATGGATGGATCAGCTAGTACAAGGTGGGTTCCGCAGTCGCCTTTGCATCTTGTCGCTAACAAGTCTGTAGGTACAAGTTACGAGGCGCTCACATGGCCGATCATTGACCTCTTCATGCGGATTACTTTCGCCAACGCCCCGTTTGTTTACACCGTATACCAGGGACATGTCACGATGGAGAAGGAGGCGTAACGAGACAGGCAAGTGAGCCTTGCGTCTTCTTAGGCAGGGGCACGAGAGCTTTGATACTACACTTTGATACTTTATTCATGTTTGTGATTAAACAAATCACCTAGTTCATGTCTTTAGTACCGGCATCAATCTCTAAAATGAGGTTACGGGATGACCAGCGAATCGAAATCTTGGCGTTGAAAGTAGCCCTCTGATAAGTGAGCAACGCTTCTGACGTTGCATCCTGTGACGTCTTCTTGCATTCAAAGCCCTTCACACATCTCTAAGCGAAAATCATATCATCTCTTGAATTGAGCTCACGCATATTGGATCGCATAATAGGTGCCCGATTTCATAAGCCTTGGTTTCTTCAAAAACCCCAGGCCACTTCCACATCAAAATCAGAAAAGAGGTCCCGTTACCTGCACCAGAAGTTTCCTCGATTAACTAGACGACGTGTTACTTAACACTACCGTCGTGGATAAGTCTCGCTTACAATGAATCAGGCAACAAGAATTTACAAAGAGTTCGCTGCCTTTGTTGCCTTTGAAGACACACAGTGAAAGCCGACAGTATCTGAACTTCTCGACAATGACAAGCCCTGGGAAGGATTTGCAACAATTAAGAGCCTGGAAAGATCTCCTGCCCGGATATGGTTTCATTTACCAGCAGTCAATGTAAGAGGGTGCTTTTTGTCTTGTTCTGTACCTATGGGTGCTAACCTGGGACCGGCAAGAGTGGTTAGCCGTGAGTTGAGTTCTCCTAAATCATCAGACTACTAGTCTCTCTAACAAGACGATCAGACATTGGGTTGGCAATTACAAATTGAAAGGATTATTCAAACTTGAGATGGAGATGTAACTTTTTTCGATGGCACCGAAAGCGTGGGAGAAGGACTACGTCAAGGGATTCCACCATTTCTCGTACCAACTTTGGATTCTGACAAGAATGTTGATTTCCCTAGATTTGATAACGCCCAGGGTTCGAGGGCTGCTACTTTTTTCTATGGCGGTAGGGATCCTTGACGTGCCGTTTGGAAAGTTGGCTCTGATGACACATAGATGCGTTTTCTTGACTCCGAGGACGAAGCATCATATAATCATCCAGAGAACAAATCGCCCGATTGCGATCAAGTGTCAATCGCTTTGGTAGAAAATTGCTGAAGCGGAAGATACGAAAAAGCTATTGGGGAGCAGCAAGGCAATTCAGAAAAGCAGCGAGGCACTCTTGATAAGCAACAACAAACTATTGGAGAAGATGAATAGCCTTCAGCAAGGCAGCATGGCACTCCTGAGAAGCAACAATGAGCTACTAACCAGCATCATCAGCCTTCAGAAGACCAGCAAAAAGCTAAAGGACAAAGCGGACAACCAGTCACGCTACCTGTTTGCGTTTACTGTGGTCACCGTCATCTTTGTAGGTGGATCCATACGTGGCCCTGGACTTTATTATCGTCTAATATTCACAAAAGGCTCCTCTTTCGTTTGTAACCTCCTTCTTTGCCATTCCAAGCCGTAACTTTCCGCGAGACGGGGGCGTCAGATGGAGCCAGAGCCAGGTTAGGTGAGTTTCTGATACCTTCTCCTGTTAAGGATTCAACTCATGAATATTCTCATCTGCGGCTGAGATAATCTGGCATTGGAAATCCATGTTGAGTCTGTCCCAGTGGTTAGACAGCCATTGCATCTATGATGAGACATGCATTCAAGCCAGTCACATTCATTCCTCTAGCGCAGTTTTCCAAACGAACCATGATACCTATTACATTCTTCAACCTTTATATCCAGTATTTGAAGCACCCAATGAGTGTTTGCTCCATCGTGTCGACTCTAATGAGTTCGGATCGAATGACATCTCCCCCTAAGAAGTTATATTAGTGTAGGGTAGTCAACTTCTCAACTGTGGACATGGAAATAGCGTCGGCGATTTCCCTTTTAGGAATAGAGCAGGGGAACGTGGTCGATCCTCTTGGCAACAATGGATCCTTTCGCGTCGCGGCGTCGAACGACATCATGAGTCAAAGGTTGCGCTATTATCTTTGAAACCATAGCCTGCATGAAATGGCATCGTCCCTAATAATAACAAACTGAAACTGTGATGGGGCAGTGCAGCCCGTCTTAATCAGAGTCCCCATAGCTTTCACTGTTTAATCTGTTGGTTGTAGGGCTGGATGTGTTTCATCGCTGCATTCCGACCCTTGACGAAGGATTCGTCTAAACTATCCAAGCTCCTGTGACTCAGTGCTCAGCCTCTGTTGGTCTGCCTTGTGCCGCATCCTACAGCTAGCATCGGTTTCAACTGTAGTGCTAGCTACAGCCAACAACTCCCCGCAATGGTGACTCCCCCAACCGACTAGACGAGCAGGCCAGATTCTATAACTCGCATCTCTCGCCCGTTCTTTCAGATCTGTTCCTCTCCCCAACTTACCCTCATCACAAACCAACAAACTAGAAATGCCTGTCGTGACCATGGCAGACTACAACACCAACAAGACCAGCGGAGCCAGCACTGGCAGCTGGAAAGCCCGCAACTGTCCCAACATGCGCACCTGCTGGAGCTTCAGCTGGAAAGCCTACGACCTACGTGCCCCCGACAAGAAGGCTCTCCTCCGCCGCATCGCCATGTGCCTGACTCTTGTCATCAGAACATTTCTCTCCATCCTGGGCATCTTTCGCAACTCGTACGGTAGCATCCTAGTCAGCGCCATCGTCGGCACCATCCTTACCATTCTCAACTTTTTCTTTATTGGATGGTGTTTGGCAAAGATTGGAGAGGCTGAAGGACAGAGAAGAGTGTTTGGCAAACTTGTGGTAAGTTTAGAACCAACCAGTCAAGACACATGTTGACAAAACGCAAACAGGGACGAGTGCACTTTGACATTTTCCTTTATTTCTGCGCAGCCATTCACATTATTCTCTTGATTTCTGCCTTTGTTGCCTGGAAGGGCCTTGGGGGCGCTGGGTTGAATGGTACTTGGCTTGCCATGTGGCTATTGATCTTTGCCGTTGCATGGATCACGACTTGGGCCCCAGAAGGAGAGAGCAACGTCTGAGTCAGCTGGGATAGGACTTTGTAGGATCAGAAAAGCTCCTATGGTGGAAATAGGCCCTCTTTCGACTCGGGAGCTGGAGCCTGTGCCCATCGTGACAAACATGCCATTTCGATGGCCCTGTGTCCTACCAAGTGCTGCCACTACAACAAACAACACATTCTTTAACACGTCAATATAATCATAACCCACCATCCACAAAACTGCATATTCAGCTGCATAATGATTAAGATCCATGTAACGCCACTCGTGTGTGATTGTCTAACCTCAGGTGGTGTACATACGATTCAAGTCCCATCCTACCTATTTATCATACGTCATGTCGCCATACACAAGTCTTAGCTATCATGGGCTGTCGGAAAGGGCATACCGGGGTTACAACCCGATTTCTTTTCGGCAATTATCTCGGTATCAAGAACAGGGTCGCCACAATACCACACAGACAGTTCAACAAGGTAGCCTAGCCACCTTGGACCCTCGCTACCACGCAATACTGACACGGTAGGAATGAGATTCTTATCTGTATTAGGCCATGTACAGTATGCATGCTACATCGCATCCCTTTAACCCCGCGCACTTGTCCCAGTCAAGTCATCCTTATCTCCCGATTACCCCAGATTACCCCAGACTTCCCCCCCCTTCCTCGGGTAGAGAGCGGGGTGGTTGATGCGCAGCTAGATTACCGAGTCGGAACGATTCCGATTCCGATACCAATATCACAAACACTAACGGACGGTAGGACAGCCAGTATGTTTGAGGGGAATGTTATATACACGTCGACCCCCCTGCTGGAAATTATCTCATCTTGACTACTACTCAGCAAGATCTACTGGGTCCAGTACCACTATCACCGCGCGAGATTCAACAACACCCCATCTCGTGCAAAATGTCTGACAAGGTCAACGAAACAGCTCAGATTGAGCATGTGGCCGATACGAGGGCCAGCTACGATGTGAACCCGAAAACAGAGCATCAGGGGATCGATCCTGTCCTCGAGAAGAAGGTCTTGAGAAAGGTTGACCTGAATCTCGTCCCCATCCTCTTTCTACTTTTTCTTTGCGCATTCATCGACCGGTGAGACCTTCCCTTCGGCATCAATCAATACCCTCATCGTTGCTAATGTATCCCGTGTCGCTTCAGCATCAACATCGGCAATGCCCGTATCCAAGGCTTAGAAGCGGACCTCAACATGACAGGCCAAGATTACAACATTGCCCTGTTCACCTTCTTCATCCTCTACATCCTACTCGAAGTACCCTGCAACATTCTCCTCAAGAATATGCGCCCCTCCCTCTTCCTCTCGGCCATCATGACAGGATGGGGCATTATAACCATCTGCCAAGGTCTGACACGGTCCTTTGCGGGATTAGTAGCCTGTCGAGTCATCATCGGAGGCCTCGAAGCCGGCTTTTTCCCTGCTTGCGTTTATCTACTCAGCATGTACTACTGCCGACATGAGCTGCAATGGCGTTTCAACCTCTTCTTCTCAGCTAGCATCATCGCCGGGGCGTTTAGTGGTCTACTAGCCTATGCGATAGCTCATATGGATGGGATTGCTGGCTATGGCGGCTGGAGATGGATTTTCATCCTTGAGGGTATCGCCACTGTTGTCATTGCCGTCATCAGCTACTGGATTATTCCCGACTGGCCCGAGTCTGCTAGGTTTCTCAACGACGATGAGCGAGCCCTCCTCATCGAACGACTCGCTCAGGATAGAAAGGACACCGAGATGAACCACTGGGATAAAAAGACTGCCAAGAGGATATTTTCGGATCCCAAGATCTATCTCAGGTACGCTAATACCGCCCATACATCAGACCTATTACTAACTTTTGCAGCATCTTGATGTACATGGGTATTGTCACCACCAGCTATTCCGGTTCATTCTTCACCCCAACCATCCTGAAACAGCTGGGTTGGACATCTATTCGTGCCCAGATCATGTCGATCCCCATCTTCATCTTTGCAACCGTGTGCGCACTCGTCTGTGCCATCGCAAGCGACAAGTTGAAGCATCGTTCAGGGTTCATCTTCGGGGGTTGTCTCTTCACCACCATTGGCTATGTTATTCTGCTCAACATGATGTCTGTGAGTGTTGGGGTACGGTACTTTGCGCTATTCTGTATCGTCGGTGGGGGATACATCGCTCAGCCTATTGTGCTAGTTTGGGCGAGCAACAATAACTCTGGTCATTATAAAGTTGGTGTCGCTTCTGCGATGCAGGTCGGTATCGGTAATGTCGGTGGCATCATAGCCAGGTATGTTTGTTCCAATGCATGTTCAGATAGGGCAAGACTAACATGATCTAGCAACATGTTCGTCACCAGTCAAGCTCCAGAATACCCCTTGGGCTTCGGGCTGGGTCTTGGCCTTGTTTGGCTCTGTGTTCTCAGCTCAGTCGTCTTTTTGCTTTACATAAAGCGTGAGAACAAGCTGAGAGATCAAGGCAAGAGGGACGATAGGTATAACCTGCCAGAGGATGAGAGGAACAATTTGGGAGACGATCATCCAGCTTTCCGGTTCACCTTCTGATTGACCTTGGCTATCTGGAATGATGCAGGGCTTCTTATACTATATATCGGACTTTTGGAGAAACTGTTTAATGCCACACAACCGTGAATAATAGCTGTTTTTCCAAACCCTAAAACAATGTCTCCTCATAGACGACAACCTGTTAACTAGCAGCTGTATAATCTTAGTTGGTCAGCGTGTAGGCTGTAGATGAGACTCCATAGCGATCTCGGTTACGAGATTTCTTGTTTATTTGCAGCCAGGAGCAGCCAGTTGTTTCTATTCACTTTTGATAGATCGACTTGGAAATGGGAACCCCAAAGGCCTCTGCTTTGTTGTCGCAAACGGCCTGATGATCTCCTTCACCACAAAACCTCACATTTCATTTCAAGTGCCTCCCGCGTGATATTCACGATATTGTCTGTCGGCTATCCCGGCTTCAAGCATGATAAACAACACATTTCCAACACATCATAGCATTATCTCCCAATGCTAACACAGTGGCGTAATATTCACAATCTCTTTGAGTTAACCCCTAAACAAACCGAAACAAAAGTACCCTTCCCGCATCAGTACCGATTGCTACAATTTTCCCACAACGAACATTTACGGCCCTCGGCCATTGGTACTCGACAGGAAGAAGAACCATCCTTTCGTTACATCTAGCAATCCACTCACCATCTTCGTGCAGATGATAACCATGGAAATGTACCCTCCCATCAGATACATTGCCAATGTCCAGGTCACCAATGCGTGTACACAACCTTGGGCTGTTGGCATGGTTGAACTGGAGCGTGATCCTGTCAAAATTCGCACCGTTGAACTCCTGAGTCAGGCTAAGCAAGAAGCGAACTTGTCCGCTATTCTTCCAGTCGCACATTTCAACCCTATAATCATTGGCCCATACCAGCAAATCTTGGTTGGGGGAGAAAGCCATTGCTCTCAGCTGGTACTTGCCCAACGACGGTAAGGTGGCACGCAGCACTGCGGCGCCTATGTCCCATACGTGGATGCCCCCTTGGATCGTGCCCGTAGAAAGCAGCCGCATGTCTGCAGATAGTGCAATCGATGTAACTTTAGACTGTTGGTGCTTAACTGTCCAAATGCATTTGCGGCTTCCCATGTCCCAAATCTCCAAGTTCGTGTCTGAAGCCAAGACAAGTTTATGCCCGTCAGCCGAAAAGATGAGACAGGTGGCGCTGCATTGAATACGATGCAGCTGTTCAGCGGCGTCCATGTCCCATATCATCACGATGGGTGTGTCCAAGGCCAATGCCAGAAGCTTACCGTCAGGTGAGAAAGCCTCCCACTCCCCCATGCCGGGGAATCTCTTGACAACCTCACCACTGTCTACGTTCCAAATAGTCAAGTAGGAGGATTCCAGTGCCCGCCCCATTCGCCCTCGTGATACGAGATAACGGCCGGCTGGAGAAAAGGCAAGTCCATATCCCCCGCAGTCGATTGAACGGATGCAGTTACAGTTGGTCGTGTCCCAGATCTTGATCGAATCATGCGAGCCTGATGCAAGCAATAGGCCGTCGGAAGAACACGCGATCGAATGAATGGGCGCGACGTGGGCAGGGATGGGCTCAATAGATGCATCCAGCTTCAAGTCCCAGATGCTGATGACGGAATCAGTGCTCAAAGCCAGGAGTTGCTGTTTGGTGGAAAAGGCCATGAGATCTGGACTTAGTCCATCATACTCCAAAACCCGGACACAGTCCCCTTTGCTGTTCCAAATCTTGATTGTTGGCTGTCGCAATTCAGAGGATACAAAACCCGCACTGCTCCCCAATGACACAACCTTGTCAAACTTATTGAAGCGTTTGACACAACTGCCTGTCTTCATGTCCCAAATCATTGCCTCTCCACACGAAAAGTTATCTTCCCGGAAAGCGGACACAAGTTGGTCCTCCCCAAAGAACACCATCGACGAGATGAAGGGATGATGGCCTTCCAATTTCCAAATCAAAACTTCTGATCGGGAATCCCATACTTCGACTGTCCCATTTGCTAGCCCAACCGCCAATTTCTGGTTATCCAGGGAGAATGTTAGAGCCTGAACACTTTCCCTAGACGTGCGGATGTTTCTGGCGCAGTTCCCATTAGTCGCATTCCAGAACCTGACCGCCCCGTTGTCTGAGCCGGATGCTACCAAATCTTCATCCATTGCCGAGTCTTTGATTCCTTTCATCAGGCTGATATGTGTTGAATCAGGTACTGCCAGAGAAGTAAATTCAACGCCCGGTTCGTCAGGGCTTCGAAGTGTTCGTAAGCGCGATCCCGTTTCTGCATTCCAGATCTCGAAGCGGTTCTGACGCCCTACCAGGGCAAGTCGACCACCAGTAGCCAAAAATCCAAGCGCGTAGGCTTTAAAGTCTAGAGTGAGCTCTCTGACCCATCCATGCCCTTCCAAATCCCAAATATCTACCAAACAGCCCGAACCTAGCCTTGGACTTAGGGCAGCTAGCAGCTTTCCATCCGTCGAAAACGCCAATTCGTTCACATAAGTTGTGGGGAGCTTTTGGATGCAGGTGCTCCATGTGGTTTCCATCTTTGGCTTTGAGGAGATCCATTCTGGTTCTTCTCCTCCATAAAGCTTTCTAATCCAGCTACCAGTAGGGGTGAATATAAGAGCAGATATGTAAGTTTGTAGAGGATAGTTCTCTATTGTGTGCCGTTGAAACAGCACGAAACGTCGCACATCCTCAGTAAGACGGTCCAGTTCGAGATCTTGTGTGTTCTGCTGATCAGAGGTTAGATTGCAAGTCTGAGGCATATCCAGCTGCCTCATTTAAGGCTTGAAGGGAACCCAGGTCAGGATGGGAGTTTCCAAAGCTTACCATTAGGCCACGCAGCTTTTGTATTACCTTTACTACTTCTGAAAGCATTCTCTGCAAACTCATCGCCTCCAGCCAGTACAAAAGCCGTTTCTCGATGAAGCATCTTACGTCCTGGTAGTGCGATGGGTGTTTTTCCTGAACGAGGTGAAGATGGTCAACCCAGTGAGTGCAGGAATACTTGAGGCGAGAAAGCGGATCGGGGGACGGGGCACGATCAATCTCATCAATGCCAATGCCCGGCTTCTGTAGGTTGTAGATGTCGCGTTTGAGGTGTTCTTTCATGACGAGCATTGAACGGGAAAATAAATGCGCGTGAATGTCGAGACGCCCGGACCGAAATGCTGAATCTAGCTTGCCAGGTGTTAAAAACTGCTTGGCAGAAAAATGAATGAGAAAGACTTGGTTGTTTTGACGAGTGAGAAAGGCGCCGCATCTGTCGATGACCTCCTCTACCTGGCTTGTGTCGTGGACTTTCTCAGGGAAGTCGGCCAACTCCTTGAGCTCTTCGATGTATAATGGCCGTAGAGCGGCAGCTGTCGTGGCAAGTGTTTTGTGAAGGACGTCTTTGATCAGGCTGTTGTTTGTCCTATGCCCAAGACCCTCCAGCAGATTCTGCAGCAACTTCTCATAGAGGCTCTCGAGATCCCCTGGCAGCCCCTCAACGACATCATCGATGTCCCAACTGGCCACGTTCTCGAGCTCGGCCATGACGATAGACAACCACAGGAATGTACCACCTGCTTTACTTGATAGCCGATTCTGAAGGTTCTCTTGCTTCTCTTCGCTCACTCTGAGGCTGTGAAGGTGTCCCATTTGGTGGTGTATGTAGGCTTTGACAGCCTGCTGAATGTCTTCTCCAGTCTGATCAAGGCTCAACTTCCGTATCTTTGATCTAGGTGCATCAAACCGCTGGTGAATTATTTGAAGTCCTCGGCTGGATGCTAACCATCTGACGTTTTGGAGAGACGATGTCCGGAGGATCAGATGCAGGAATCTGTCGAGATCTGTCTTGCATTCGTCGAGGGCATCAACCACCAAGATGATCCTAGCTCCTGCTGGGTTGTCTTCCAAAATACCTTTCAAGATGCCTTCCAGAGCAGTAAACGATCTTTTCCCTTTGAATGGGTATTTATTTTCGTGGTCGTAAAACTTGGAGATATGATTGAGGTGCCGAGGTTGCTGTTTGACAAGTCCGTATATAAGGCTGGCCACAACAAAGGATGCTTCGCAAACGCCGTCCGGGTCGCTGAAGAACGAATATGTGACGAGAAGGCTTGAATCAGAGCCAGCCGAGGAAGGAACCGTTGCTTCTTTGACCGACTCTAATAGGTGGTTGATAACACTACACAGAAGCATACTCTTGCCTTTGCCCGGTCCCCCGTGGAGCCACAGGCTAGGGGGTTCCGCGCCGTCGAGCCATTGTTGGAACTCAGGGTTGCTGTAGATCCATTGGCAAGCAGGCTCGAAAAGTTCGCCTCCTTGTCTTTCGGCATTGGCTTTCTGGTCTGCTGGGTCGTAGCCGTTCTGTTGCATGTAATTGCTGCATTGGCGGGCCTGCCGTGCCTCCTCGTCCGGACCTACCAAGCTCATAAGTCATTGACGGCTTTTCTGACCTTGTATGCACTTACCTGTCTGAAATATCTGAGTGCCATTGTCCTTGCAGATGTTTTGTGTGCCTCCATTATAGAACATGTCACCCTTTCCCACATGGGTTGCCGACATGGTTGGTTTCTCATGTGCAACGCACTTGAGCGAGGTCAAAAGCCAGAGTTGAGAAACGCCGCCGTCTGATAGGGGTCAACATGGAACGATGAGAACGCTACGGGAACAGTAGACTTTGACTGAAGGAACTGGAGTTGATGTGATCAATGTCAGGTGGGACCAGGGTTTACAACTCTCGTATTCGGGCAACCTTCCATTGCTATTGGTGAGGACCGCAGGTTGAGACCCATGCCTGTATGCACTTCTAAGGCAGGCTGGCAGGCAGAAGCGCAGTCTTGCCACGTCAGAATGGCCTTGGTATCAGCCATGCGGAAAGCCCAACCAATGCAATGAGTTGAAACTGGAAGGCGAGGCGAGACGAGGGTGTCAGCGCAGAGCCCAAGGGTTACAGCCCAACAAAAACCTATCTCCTTCACTCGACCCTTCCACCAGAGATTTCCAGGTCACCATAACATCATGTCAGGCATAGAGATCATTGGTCTCATATCAGCCGTCATTGGTATCATCGACGGAACATCAAAACTGTTCAAAACCATCAAAGACGGCCGCGATCTTCCCGATGCACTCAACTCAGTATCTCAGCGCTTACCTCTCATACGGGCCATCTTGCAGGCCGCAGAACAACGCATAAAAGACTCGAACGGAAACCATGGCGACTTCGGGGCCATCCAAACGCTGCTCGAGTCTTGCCAAGACCAGGCTCTACGGCTGAAGAGCATCCTGCAGGATGTTACCACCCAACCGAACGCCACATTGGCTGATCGCTCCCTCCTCGCTATGCGCAGGCTCTCCAAGGAGAGCAAGACGGAGCAGCTTATGAAAAGCCTCCTGGAAAATGTGCAATTGTTGGCGGCAATCCAGACCATGAAACCCCCCACAAACGCCCAGGTTTCCAACACGACTCGGGCTGTAGCCAACCCAAACACTCTAATGGACAAGAACTCTGCGGTTGTCCATTACGGAATAGGTCATCAATTTGGCAATATGGGAAGCGGTCAGCAGCATATCAACATGGGCAAGGGGCAGCAGGTTTTCGCACATTCCATGGTGATTCTTCAGGAGGGTTCTCAGCGATAAACGTTCATAGCAAAGCAATTTTATGCATAGTCTTATTGAGATGGTGTGAAGAGTAAGCCTCTCTGAAAAACGCCCTGCCACAGAGTCTGCCCAACGCCGAAACATGTCTGCCTTAAGTTTTGAGGCGTTATATAAACTGCCACACCTAAAATTTAGCGTATCTCTTACTCAATTTCTCTTTGCTTCGCCTCTTTCTTCATATCCTATACGATGTCATCTCAACGCATCGGCAACTTCATTTCTTCCACCCTTCGGTCTCTGAGCGGCGTCGCAGAAAAATGGCAGGCAATCCTTCCCCATGATAATCTACCGCCAACTTTCGGCAACACGGGGAAATGGGTCGCCCTTGTACAGGAGATCCTTGCGGGTATTGAAGATCAGCGGAAGGCGAATAGTCTGGATCTTGATGACCCTACGATTCTCGAGGCCATAAAGTCGACCAAAGGAGCAGCCAAAGCTTTATCCGCCATCTTCAGAGCTGTGGCAGATGTCTCTGAAACCGAGAGACAGCGTCGCTATGAGGAGTTTCTGCGAGAACCAGGCTCCATCGGGATCGAGGCGGTTCTACTACAGCTTTTAAAAGGTCCCCAGGAGCTAGTCAACGAATGCATCATCGAAGCGACGGACGTCCAAGAGCATCAACTGGAAGAAGCCATCAATGAGCTGGTTATGTTACAGCCACCTACACCAATGAACCCCACAGCAGCGGTGGTTCATTATGGAAAGGGGGATATATTCAGCAACGCAAGCAACGGCCGTCAAAACATCAACACGGCCAACGGATCGCAGTATATCTCTGAGCGTATGAGCTGGGATAGCAAACCACGCTCGTGAAAGCTGTGATTGGCGACGGCCACTACTGGATTGTGGCTGAGAAAGGGGGTGGTGCACGTCGAGACTCAATCTCCTTATATTAAGATTAGCAAGTAGGATAAGAACGGTGAATATTACAGACACTTGGACACTTCTTGATGTATTCCTACTTCTGTGGCACATAAATAAGTTCTGTTGCGTCAAATTTAGCTCCTATGTCGTCTCTTGATACTACCGTATCGACTCAGCAAGTTGTCAAAACCTGGTGGGTCTAAGCCCCCTTGCTAACTCTTCTTTTAAGGCTCTTAATTCGCTATCCCGCAGAGAGGCTCTTTATGCTCACTCCCTTCGCGGCAGTGGCTGCAATCGTGAGGCCTTTCGCTAACTAGAGGTCGCGATCAGGGCCTAATAGGAGTCTCTAGACCCTCTGGGTTTTGACAATTTGCTGAGTCGAAGACCAAGCGATGTAACTGAGACCACTGAGCCTACCAGGCAGAAACAGCGTTCCTGGGCCCAGGGTAAACGGCGCGACAGGGTCAGGATCCAATCCCCACAGGGAAGGTCAGCAAGTGAAACTTTGAAGCAAATTTATATATCCCACTGTCTATCGTCTATAAAAATTATATACATGAAGGATGAATATTCTATGCTTAGTTCTCGTTGATGAGGTAGACATCGCGCTCAAGGGCACGGGTGTTGAGCACCTTGGCAGGGATGTTGTGGAGATCGTTGATGCCGATCTGGGCAGCGTCGGCAAGGATCTCAGTCTTGAGGATCTGGATCAACTTCTTGGGGCCCTCAACACCGTAGATGTTGGAGTACATGAAGCTATCTGACGTCAGCACATGTCAAAATCTTTGGGATTTGTCAAAACTCACGGGCGACCCAGACCAACGGCCTTGACACCGAGGGCCAGCAGCTTGATAACGTCGCTGCCGTAGCGGACACCGCTATCAGCGAGGACTTCGGTCTTCTCAAAGACCTCGGGGGCGTTGCGGCGGAGCTCGTAGGCGATCTCGAGGGGAGAGGGAGAGTAGTCGACCTGGCGACCACCGTGGTTGGACAGCCAGATACCGTCGGCACCCTTCTCGACGGCCTTGAGGGCGTCCTCTGTGGTGGTGATACCCTTGAGGATGATAGGGAGCTTAGTGTGAGACTTGATCTCATCGAAGAGTTCCCACTGTTGATGTTAGAGGCTTGAAAACATAGAGGGATGCTAGTGGAGACGTACGCTCAGGACAGAGGTGGCACCGTTACTAATCTCAAGTTAGTTAAAGATACGGATGGATACACAGCTGAGGCAACGTACGCGTTGGTGGTGTCGTAGCGGGCGGCACGGTGACGAGTAGAGGTGGCAGGGGCATCGATGGTCCAGACAAAGGCCTTGACACCCTGAGCCTCAGCACGCTTCATGGCGTCCCAAGTGACGGAAAGGTTGGCGTTTGAGTAGATCTGGATGTGTTAGATGGAAGCCACTATGATATTTCAGTGAGGCGTCTTACCTGCTGGAAGATGGTGCTGTCGTGCTTCTTGCGCTGGGCACCAATCTCCTCAATAGTCTTGGAAGCATACAGAGCAGCCTTGGCGCGTTAGTACTTGATGACGCGAATCAGGTATCATTCAACATACGACATAGAGAATGTCCTCCTCAGCAGCGGCATCAACAAAGTTGAGCTCAGCACGGTCAGGGTCACCATAGGCACCGCGGGCAGCGGGCGAGATGAAGATGGGAGCGCTAAAGTTGTGACCGAAGATGCTAACGCCAAGAGTCTCGTTAAGACCGGTGACGCTGGCAAGCTGGTGAGGGCGGAGTCTAGCCTTCTCCCAGACCTCAAGGTTGTGGCGGTAGGCTATGACAATCAGTAAAGAGTCTATAGTAGTATCGAGGTCAAGACTCACCCCACTCGCCGGCAGCAGCGGTGCGGTAGAAGGCGTACTGCTGATCAGTCATGACCTGGCGGGCAGCAAAGTCAAAGTCGGGGACACCGCGGATGTCCTTAAGAGCAGGCTTGGATCCCTCAGTCCAGTTGGATGCGGAGAGGAAGGTCTGGAGACCAGTGTCGGGCTCGTTGACCCACTGCTCGTAGGCAGAGGCCGCGGCGATGAGCGGCGAGAGGAGAGTAAAGGTACGCATGATGACTCGTGTATATCAACCTTCCCGAGGTGTAACAAGGAACGAAAGTGATAGCAGCTAGGCTAATAGAAAAGGAACGACTGGTGAGGTTGAGTAGTCGGCTCAAAGTCTTCCGAACAAGCGGGAGGAAGGTGCTCATTAATACCGAGAGCTAGACATCAATGCCTGCCGACATCGCCCAGCCGATAGAGGCATGTCCATGGCAATGCAGTGGAGCTCGTGTGCCCTGATGTTGATGAAGAGCGGAGACTCGGGCCCGTTCTAGGGATAGTTCCGAAACGGCGTATGGGCTGGGCGTCCTGATCCGATTGATAAGATGAACCCAGCCCCATGGCATCGTGGGCAGTTGGGACGAAAAAGGCAACGCTATCGGGATGTGACCCGAGAGAAGAACCTCGCCTACGGGATCCGAGAACTCCGGCGCGAAGCGATTGATACCATGATTTATTACCATCGGGTTCTTGTTGAATTAAGTGAACCCATCCAAGACGCCGGGAATTGCCAAGCTCTGTAGTGAAAACTCAAACTCTAGTTTGCATTGACCTACTCTATCCCACTCGGCAGAGACAAAGGGAGGAAGTGGTTTGACGTTTCAAGGACCGTAGGATTTCTCGCAGTCAGCAACCCCTGTTCCCACATGTCCCAGAGCCTCATCCCGTTCCTGTCAGCAATCAACCAAACAGAGCCTCGAATAAGACAAATTCAGGCAAGGCGAGCGGCATGGTATCCTGCAATCTCATCGCGTCATCCCACTTGTCAGAGTCGCAACGTTGGAATTGAACCCCCACTCTCTGGTTCAAACCCGTTTTTTTGAAGGCGGCGGACTTTCTACATGAGGAAGTTCGACCTTGTCTTCTCGAGAGCCAAGGAAAAGATCGTCATCTCTGTCAGTGTTGACAAATTGACCCGTGGCCCATAAAAAACGTGTATGTATTTGTGACGAACTAGTTTTTCCGTCCCACAAGGTGAAAGAGACATGGACATGCCGCGCGCGACCCCCACTGCTTCGGTAACATTTTTGTTCGTAGGGCTCAGGTGTTCGCAGCCATGTTACTCCGAGTACCGACTCTAATGGATCGTGGTTCCTTGGCGATACGACTCCAAGACGGATGGCTTGCGGGTGGCTTGGAAAGTCGACTCATGGCTTTTTTTTCTCCAAAGCCAAGAGCTAAGGCTAATGGGAATCCCCTCTCCTTGGCTCGCTAGGTCCCCCTCCCTTGGCAGAGGGGGCAAACACTTGGCGATTTTCTCCAAAATTTGAAGGGGTATATCTGCAACAATAAGGATTTAATGCTGATGAAATTCGACGGCCTCAGCCTCATGATTGCCGATTCACAAGCCGGAAGAATTATGGCATGGCATTGTTTACCTGTGGCATAGACCATCATGTGACCTGACCACACGGCTTTGCCGTTTCACGTGTTCGGAGTGCCGGAGAAGCGAGACTCAGAAGTGGGGATCCGTCCTAAACTCCCATAGGGCGGGGAGCGAGGCTCAAGAATGATGCTTGGCATTGGGTAATTATAAGAAGAGGGGGGTTTCCCAAGTTAACATTCTGGAGTTTTTCGCTTTTGCGAAGGGAAGATGATAGTATGTGATGAATTGTAACGGCCTGATTCTAATTTCTAGACTTGCATGGTGTTTAGGTGGTGCCATCAGCACGGCATAAACACTTCTCCCGTCTGGTCTAGGTTAGGCAGCTTCCCCCCTCGGACCTCCTACACGATCAACATATGTTCTCAACAATGCAGTTTTGAATTTTATAGACGATTTTCAAGCATGGAGTTTGTGACACTCACGTAAATCGGGTCTCTGGTGCTCAAAACTTGGTTGAAATACTCAAACCCCAACCCATTTATCTGTAGGGAAGTTGGACTCAAACTTGCGGCGGCCACACACATCCCGCTCGCCCGAGAGTTGATCGGTCAAAGGGACTTTGTTGCACTCCCTAAACAGAAGGCTTCTCGAAAAACACTATGCTTCGCATCTAAACCATAACGTTGGTAGCAACCCAAGCCATGTCTGTGGGCCAGCGTCCCATCCCCTTCCCGCCCCTTGCCCACGAACTGTTGGAGACGCGTTGAAAAAAGTTGGAGTTGTTCCGCATATGCAAAGAAGCTTTCACAATCTTCTTCGAAAGCTTCTAGTCCTCCCATACACCCCCCCTTGTCCGGAAGCCATCCCTGATGCGGTGGAAAAGCCACGATTCTCAGCGTAAAGTTGAGTCGGCGTGTAGTAGCAGTTTGTTGCTTGGCTCCCCTTGGCGTATGATCCCATGCGGTTCTTGGCTATTAGCCGCGAGACGCTTCTTGTGGAGCTTGTCGTATTCGAAGCCAAGGCTGACTAGGAGATGGTATTTCCGTTCGCTTGATCACTTGGCGATCGTGGCTATGGCTTATTTTGACTACATGTGTTTGGTGTTGTAGAGGCTCTGCGGCACTGGTGACGCTTGGCAACCACCACTTTGTTGCGCATATGCTCCCGCACCCAACTACACATAACTGCACTCACATTAAGTGAAGATATCTATATAGCTAGCCTTGCAAGTATTTACGACGAAATATGGGTAAAATAAATAACATAAAATCCAAAGTGAATTACAGGTTCAACATTTGTTTGCGGGACAACGCAGCATCACACCACTCGCGAAAATTCTTCACTACAAATGGCGGCTTTCACACCGATGCGCCCGGGCATCACCTAGCATAGCCGTGCACCGATCGAGATGTCCGAAACAACTAATCAATACACACTTTTTCAATTCGATATATCTCCAGTGAGGTCTAGTAAAGCTTTAGATAGAAAGCATACCAAGCCCTTGGTCGGGCCCACCTTTTGAATCTCTAGAGATGGAGAGATAGAGATAGGCGATGACCACGCATTCCATCTCAGCTCGGATCTTACGTTGGCTGATCTAGATCAGTCAGTGCAGCAGTCTGGGGATTTCTGGGGACGTCAGGCATCCATGGCGTGATAGCACCCAGAGTGATCCACCAGCGCGCAACGACGAATATCTGGTTCTAGAGGACGAGAAAGAAGGCCTCGATCAAGCTGGCGACACGGAGATAGTTGGATAATCTCGGCCCCGACAGTCACAGCAAGAGGGGGATGCCCCAGTCCCCGAAGATCCGAAGCATAAGGCGGGAAGTCTTCCGCGTGGTCTTTTTGTCGTATGAGAATTGCACCAGAGAGGTGTTGGACCTCGCGCGCATGGTTCGACGTCGGTCACACGGAAGCCATGATTATATTTGACAGCGATTATTTCAATCAGTCATACATACATCCTGCAGAAGGGGGAAGGATTCTCAATCTGGGAGCCGTGCTTCATCTTTGCACAGACGGTTCGATGACTGGGGAGGCAACCCAACCCATTCTTTTCATGCGGCAAACAATGGCCGTGGAATGATAACGTCCAACAATTGCCAGATACCGAGACGACTCCGTAGTCAAAGAGGTAACGGGTCTTTCTCGAGAACGGAAAACTTCCGTGCAGGGGAGGCAGTGCAGAGAGGCGTTTTCTTTTAGTCCTCCTTGCAAGGAAGGCTTCTAGAGCGTTACGCCATGTGCGTCTGTTTCTGCGCATTAGCGGGCGCGTATGCAGTGAGAGGTTATTGCAAGTGATCCACCACACGGGTAGGAGACACAGAAATGACTCTCCCACATCTCGATGCATCTCTTGAGTTTATCTCGAACCACTACAGATTATGTGGCTTTGGCTTATCCGGGTACATGATATCCGTCGTCTCGCTCTGTGACTGTAGAACCCCCCCTAGCGTTACCAGATGTGACGGCAAGTTTATGCGATGCACTAGGACAAGGACAGGTCTTTTACGCAGTGTGACGAGTGAACGACCCGGCAAACAGAGACGTAAAGCAAAAGTCAGCATCCCCGGATATTACCCCGGATCTAAGGAACAAGCAGCAAGATTAACCTCGGGTAAAGTCTCGCCACTTGCTCCAGAAGCAGTATATCAGCCGTATGGGGCCCCAGAGTTGTCAAAAACCGAACGGGGGGCCACTTTGGGTATCATACGAGGTTGGGGCCTAGACGTGACCGTGCCGTCCTTGCCGCCCACCATGAGAGAGAACCAGTAGAGTAAAAGGACCAGTAAGAGGAGAGATGTTCTCCGCAGATGTGGATCGGACGTTTTTTTTCTTTTCTCACTGGGAGGAAATCTATTCCCCACAATCGGAGAGGCAAGATTTGTCTCCTCTTGGACCCCGTCGCTTAAATTGAGTGTGTGACTGTGACTGCGACTGCGTTAGGTGCTATCAATGCGCGGATCCGAACGAACAAACCACACAAGACCAGGCTCAGGCTACGAAGACCAGCAAATCAAGGAACCGGTACAAGCACACATGGGTTGGGACTGCGCGGATCCGAAAGAGCGCCTCTTCCTCTTTTCGCGTTTCTTTTTCTTCTCTAGAAGCAAAAGCGGGCCACACACTCCTTCTACGCCACGCAGTAGCGAATGGAACCTGGTTACCCGACATGAACCAGGCCTTGGTCTGGTCTGGTCCCTCTTCGGATGTTCATGTCCAGAAACGAAACTCTCTTTTTTATCACTCGTCGTTCCGGTTACAGGCGATAATTTCCCCTTCATCGGAGGAAACCTCCAACTACGTGCAAGACTAGGATGAGGTCATGGGCCGCTAAGGATCGGCTAGTGAGTTTGGACAGAAGTGCCGATGATCAATAAACTGTGGGAGCTGACTCGCTGTACGGATACGCTGCGCGCGGTGTCGGAGTTGGAGGAGGTGAGGGAACATGAGCTCGGACCAAGTCTTGATGAAACATACGGTGGTACTGAGAGAGAATCCCTGTAGTTGTCCCATTAAAAAAAATGGGAGAGAAAGAAGAAAAGAAAAGAGTGAAAAAAAAAAAAAAAAAATTGCGAACCCGCATGTAACCCAACCAACAGAATAACAAGCATAACGAAACCAAAACATGGTTTTGGAGAAATATCCAGCCTTGTCTTGGCCTCTGTTTGGTCCATGCCCTGGCCTGAGTTCGTTCCGCACCATCTCAAGCGGGGAAAGGAGCAGAATCTGTCTGTGACCCCCATCAGAGAGAGTCCAACCAACATCACATCTCATTCTGCAGGCTGGAGAAATAGCAAAAGTCCGGTTGCGACGCAGACACTCAATTCTCCACAAAATAATCTTGTGTAAGCTTAACATGGCACCTTAAAGCCTATGCTGCTTAAGTCTATTCCCCCAAGGTTGCAGCAGTAGTCCATAGAATGGTCAGCGGAGCTTGTTCAGCAAGCGATCGGCAGTCAAAGTAACGCCGAGACGCTAGACCAGACCCGACGCAAGAGAAACAATCCTCCGCCATTCTAGCGTGCGTCTACCGTCTTCACTAAGCCTTTCTGCCTTCCTCATTCTCTACCCGTGTAGCATTGCGATGCCGAGTTTCCGATTGTGGTGGTCTACTACGGCCTCTCCGCATCTACGCAACCACTCAGAGGAGCTTCCCCTAGACGGGTAGAGAGATAGACATTCGTTATGTACAGTGACAGCGATCAACACGGCCCATCATGTCAGTTCCCGTGTGTTTGTACGTAACATCAACTCCAGGAATGCAGCGCATCGTCCAAATCCCAAGTCTATATTGCGTCAATCCATGGCCTCACAGACAAGACAGAAAACGTGCGCCCGCTCTCAACGCCTCGTCCTTGTCCATTCCCCGCACCACCTCCTCCCTAACCCTTATCCTAGTCTCAAGCCCCCCAGTCCAAGTCTCCTCCTCTGGCTCCGTTTGCACCCGTATGATCAACCAGGGTGTGTTGAGGAACAAGGGGGCAACCCAAGATGATCAATCTCCTCTCCTCCTCTGCGGGGAAGGGCAGGGCAGGGATATCCCACCCCCTCACCAAGTCCCAGGCCACATCCCGGCTTCCCCAACTACCAACAACATCTCGACCGTTCTGAACCTACGCTCGTACCCCACGTCTACTGTGACCCGCGCATTCAATGTGGTGCGGTGCCGGGG
>JABCKD010000337.1:0-21894 GCA_013186415.1 Fusarium sp. NRRL 66088
GAATCGCACAGAGCCGGGGGAGGGCGGCTGATTCAGCAGACCGATTCGGAGAGGTCTTTATCACGTGCACTCGCGGTTACCGATTAGCGCAGGCGCGCTCAACCGCCAATTCACTGTCTTCTATTACAATAACCATTGACCTATGAGAAAAAGAATCATGGTATTGACGCATCTAGGATATTCAGTAACTATTTTCGAGATCCTGTAAACATTTATATGCACGTGGCTACTAAAGGCTTCAGTCACCTGTCGATGAGACCAAGACAGAGTACGATGGCGTCGTGGAGAACAATCTATTGTGTCATTGACAACATCGAAAGGCTCTCTATAGGGAGTAATTGGGCCATATTGGTATTGCAGTATTCAACAAAAGAATAAATCGATATCAACAGTCTCGATAGACAGCCTCGATAATCTGGGGTCAAGTGTCAAGTGCTTATACTTCAAAATACACTCCAGCGTTGACAACAGCATCATCTCGAGGCTTGCAGATGCTCACGCACCTGCCCGTCATCTCAAAAGCTCCAAGACGAAACTGTGACTCGACCAACTTTGACCAACACACCAATATGTATCCTCTTCATCGCCTCCTCTATTAGTCGGTTCAAGCAACAGGGACTACGCCATGG
This sequence comes from Fusarium sp. NRRL 66088, assembly GCA_013186415.1. Lineage (NCBI taxonomy): Eukaryota > Fungi > Ascomycota > Sordariomycetes > Hypocreales > Nectriaceae > Fusarium > Fusarium sp. NRRL 66088. The sequence goes on from JABCKD010000337.1 coordinate 630, forward strand.
ACCAGAACGTGGCCTAGTCAACTGTGATTCATGTGCTGAGAATACACAGGCACCCGCCGCCCGACATCATCAGTTTTTCACCCATACAAATGAAAAGCTCAAAGAAAACGAAGGAGGAGGAAGATGCCAGCTCCTGGTGCGACAAATATGACGAACAGATGCAACTGTTCCTGATCCGCTCAGCAAGACGGGGACGCAGCAGTGAAAAGACCGGCAGACACGATGCTCTCGACACCAAGATCGACAAGCTATTCAAACTTACCGAGGCCCTCGGACAGCAATGCGATCTCTACAGGAAACTTACCCCCAAGAAGAAACCGGACGGAAGACCTGATCATGACGCATATCACTTACACCATCGCGAGTGGGTCTTTTCCCGCAACATCATCAAGGCATTCCGCCTCCTGCCAAAAAAGATGCAGTCCAATATCGAAATGACGTTTGGACCGCTTCATTCGCTGGTGGACCCCCCAGAGACCTACCAGGGCAAGGGCCAGGCTCAGATGGACATGCGCCGAGTGCTGGGAATCATGCTGGCCAACCCCACACAGCCTGCGCGGGACGTCATACTCAACATGACAGGCGCGCAGGCCAGCTTGGTGCTGAGGTGCGCCGACTATTCCTTCAGCCGGCTCCTCGACCGGATGCTCGAGGTCAACTTGACCAAGCAGATGGAGGCGCCCAATGCCAACGGCGGGGATTGGCGGGCATACTACTACGCCCTCATGAACTACCGGGGACTCTGGAGGAGCTGGAAACCAGTGTCACCCGGCCGCTCCTTTCCCCAGGGAAAACAGGGACGGATGAGTCGCAACCTCGGTGCATGGAGCGATTTAAGGCCGGGAATGCTGGTCCGCGAGCTCGGCCCTGACAGCCAATTCATCCATGATGGTATGGACGAGAGAGGGGGCAAGCCCAAGATAGACGAAATCTGCAAAGTAGTCCACGACTTCGCGGTAGCTGGAGGCACTCCTCACATCGATCACCTTGTGAACGATATATGGGACTGGGTGACAGCTCCGGAATATGCCTTTTCAGCCCGGCCTGGGGACTCACTCCTCGGAGCGATGCAGCTTCCAGAATCGCTGCAGCGCAATCCAAAGATCAAGCCCCTAGGTCCAGACGATCTTGGAGCGGTGTTTGGCCCAGCAATTGGAGATCTGGCAACAGTCTTGAGCTACTTTCAGCTCGCCCTGTGGGTGTCGACTGGCATGACAGCCAGATCATAGATAGCAAGGACAAGAGAAAGAAGATGAGAGAGAAGGGAGAAGAACAGGCGGGCTGGTGGAATGAGACAGAGAAATCTGCAGGGACGGAGAAAACAATATTGTTGGGGCATCGTGATGTGCCGTTTGTTGTTGAAGTGTCCAAGTTTGCTCAAGTTGTTGAAGTTGTTTTTTTGCCATGGATGTTGGTTTCGCTCTCTCCTGGTTAACCGGGTTTGAGACTCTAGGACACTAGTACGTAATTGACTGCCTCAAGGGGACAACCACCTGACCCCAAATGGAGCCAGCAACGTAGGCGACAATCCATTGGCAATTAGACATCTGGCATCGTGACCGCTTCAGCCCTCCTGAAGAGAGATGAGAAGAAAAAAAAAGTACGTATCTACGGGGCTTATTGCAATTGAGAATGAGCGGTAAACGAAATGCGGTACACAAGGGGCGCTTTTCGAATTACGAGCCATTCAAGACAGTCCGAATGAGCACGATCCTCCCCCGTGATCTACAGAAAATAATAAAAAAAAACTCTACAATGTGAACTCTACATAGGAGCTCGTGTCACCCATAGACCCATCCAGGCCGGTGTAGACAGGCGTGTAGAGAGGGGGTGGTAGTGATGCGAGGCAAAAACGCCGATTGGGTAATCTGTACTCGGCAGCTGAGGACGCGGCTTCGGCTCCAGAATCTTCCCAAAGTCAGGAACAAGGAATGGGAAATGGGTTGTCATCTGGACTCTTGCCGATGCAGGACACACGCACAAGGTGGCAGAAGCAAGTAGGTATGCACTGCGCTGGAGGTAGGCATGGAGGCGAGGCAAAACCTCTCCCATCCCAGTCTTCTCTTACAGAGACATACAGGCAATATAGTACCGTATCGATTACCGAGAAGCTCGGGCCGTGTCCGTAAAGGGTGACTTGTTTTGAAGCAGGCATTCGAGACAAGGCAAGGCACACGTCCTGTCTGCTGGTCTGGGGTAACGACATTGGAGGCGTGGATGGTGAAGGGGTGTTTACGGTGAAAGTACCTAACTTACAGTGATACGAGCACAGCTTACACCGTAGGATGCCGCGATGTCCATCAGACGGCTCACCGCAGAGCGAATCGGTGCAAGCCAGGCACGCAATGGCCCTCCCCGAGTTCCCAATCTCTGACGCTTTCTTTTCTCACTGTTGCTCTGTCATCATGAGCCTTGACCACTAATAAAAAAATGCACCAGGTCACATTTTCAACCAGCACGTGTCTGCGCCGTTGGTTTGCGTGCAGGCCAGGGGTTGCCCCGCGCTGCCATGAATGGATGAAGCAGGGAAGAAGAAAGAAGGAAAAAAAGGACAGAGATGCGATACTGGGATGGCGACAGCCCGGCGGCGCTTTGCGAAGAGACGCCCCCCCGGCCGCATCTTTTGGCTCAAAACTCCGTGGTCCGTCGCCGCCGCCCGCGGGCTTCCTCCGGCTTGCCGCTTGAGGTTGTGTGTGTATGTGTGTATGTATGTATGGATGTAGATAGGTACTTTGGCGTGCCGGTTCGGTTTGCTCCAGATGGTGGACGGGACCCTCACCGCAAGACGCCAGGAATGGGCTCTAATTTCCATCGTGGCTCGTCACTCGTCCAAAGCAGACAAAGAGGGGCATCCTGGTTGTTTCGTCGTCCACCTTGAAGCTATCGTGATCATGCAAGGCCGACCCTGATCCCCGGACGCAGTGGGATTGAGCATGAGAAAAAGCATGGGTCCAATCCATGTGGTTTGTTGCGTCGCTAGCCGATCAGATAGCAGGCACCAAGCCCCAATTAGCTGTGGAGGCTCAGGTGTAGGGCACCGCAAGGGGATAGAGTACGTACAGTACAAGTTGAAGTGCCCCGGAGGCCGGCAGCACGTTCGGCCGGGTGTAGAAGCATCTATCGCATCGCATCCACACCAAGGGGCAGCGAATGCCCCGGCGGGCAGCATCATGAGTGGATGACCTGGAAGCTTGGCCTCGACTGTGGAGCTCCCTGCTCACGCCCGTGACGCCTCAGACGCCTTTGAGTGCCTGGGCATGCCCCGGGGGCCCCGCGCTCAGCCACTGGGGGTTCTTGTCTGGGAAAACTCTTCCCCCAACATTCCACTTCGTGGCAACTCAGAGAACGTCCGGCGGGCGCCAGCAAGGTACCTGATGATACGGGTAGTACGTACTACCCATCAATTGCACCTTGGATTGCCTTGAAAGCACGCAGAACCGGGACCTGGCTCAATGGGGAAGCAAAAGAGGCATTGGTGTCACTCCCCTGTTTGGCTGCTGCTGTGCCGAAGCTTGCCAGTCAGTCCCCAGCATGGCCCACGGTGCAAGATATGGGAGTTGACGTGATTGGTTATCGTTGTCATTGCACAGGATCGGGTCCTGAAGCCGGGTGCGCATGTATCTCGTACCTCGTGTGGCGGTGCGTATTTGATGAATTGACCGTGTTGACGTATCGCCAGGGCACAGCAGCAAGTCCTGCTCGACGTCAGTTGAAACAATCTGCATGCAATAAGACGTCCGCAAAGCCGTGAGATCAATTGATTCGAAACAGGCACGGAAAAGACGGCTTCGTCAAGACGGCACGTGGAACTTGATACCGATCTATCCGAAAACTCCAGCCTTACATAAGGCAAGACTGACCAGGACAAGGCGACGGGAGAGTGGTCGTGGCAGTGGGCAATCAATGCAATGGCAATTGCCAATTGCAGCGGCATTCGCGAGTTGTGGCAGGTGGCAGGCGGCAGGCGGTGGTAAGTGCATGGGGCATGGAGATCCATGAATTGATTGGAAGCAAGCCAGGGAGCAAAAATAGAAACCGACCTGACTGACACAGGGTGACTGACATTTCCATGGATCCATGAATGGAGGCTGGCCTGGACTGTTTGGCGGGGTAACACTGCGTCCACCACAAGCCGGTACGGTGCCCAGAAAGGTATCAGGGCGTGGAGACGGTCGAGGCGCTTGTAACGGAGGGAGGACAAGCAAGACGTCGTCGTAATGTAATGCTCGTCACCGTCAACCAACAGGATTCCATCGGTGGAGGCTGATGCTCACCTCAGTGGGTTCGCAAAGAGACCGTTGTGTTGTCCAGACCGGGGGGTTGTAAGATTGATACTGGAGACGCCATGAATGATGAGATAACAGCAACGATGGTGAGATGGGCACGTTTGAAACCGTATACATCTCACTGGGAAACTGCCGAAAAACTCTCAAGGGTAGGTTGCAACTCGCCAAGGAAGCGGAGGGACAAGGAAGAGCTCGTGCCTGGCGCTGGTAAAGTCGTGATGCCCACTTCCCAAGCCTCTGGAACAAAGATCCATTGCATCTCGCCTCTTCCCCAGCCCTCAAGGTATGAGTATACGTACTGTAGGCAGGTACCTACATTACAGTACCGTACCGACTGGCGAGCCACGAGCATTGGTCATTGGCATCTCGGCATCACGAGAATACCCAAGTGACAGGAGCCGATCCTTGACCTCTGTCCCTGACCTTGACAAGCCGCATCCACCGGGCCCCAGAAAGTGTCGACGGGAAGCCAAGACTGTCCAACATCGTGACCTCGATCTCATCTCCAAACGAATCCCTGGTGCAACTCTCCGTGCCTCAACCAGACCGAACCGACCGGCCTCCGGTCTAGACACACACCCCTTCCCTGCCATTATCGAAGTCTGGGACGCTCCGGTTTATTTTTTCTGCCAACCTCGTGACGCGTTAAACGGCGTCCACCTTGAAGCGCCGGATGCGGGGTGCAGTATTTTGCAGGGAAGATTTGGTAATGGAGCGACGCCCATGACAAACCAGAGGGGCCACGAGACGGCGGCAAAGCAAGTCTGGGGGGTGGTTGTCGGGGGCACAAGGTCTGCGAGTTGTCAGCACGCAACTGTGCGTGCCTACATACAGGTACAGCTGGGCTTCAGGGCGCGCGCGCTCTGGCTGAGCGAGGCAGAAATGGGGCCGTCCCGTTTACCTCTAGAGGTTGGCAGGCTGGTGTAAAAGTGAAAGCGGATGAGTGCCGCGGGGCTCTACATAGTAGATGGAGGAACGGCCGGCCCCGTGGCTGTCACGAAAGCTGCAAGATCAAGTAAACTGGGGGTAATGGAAACCAGAATGAGATGAGATGAGGGAGTTTGTAGGCGGGTCGTGGGGAAGTATCTGGACTAATTTTTTTTCTTCCTGTCCTCATGGTAGATCCAGAACCGGGGACTGGAGATGTAAACTGGAGTCGTGGGAGAAAACCTGGGGGTAATGGAAATCAGATGGAAGGGCTCGACGAAGATGGTTCGGGGGCGCCGGCCGTCGGCGGAGTGGGGCCCGGGGGAGTCCGGGGCCTTTGGGGCATGAGAGGCCCGGAGGTGGGTGCCGGGTCCGTTCCTTGTGGGACTCTTCTGGGGAATCTAAAATCTTGCACGCAAAAACGTATGTACTGTACTTGACGAAGAGGAGAGAGAGAGAGAGAAAGAGGTGGACTCGACGACACATCTCGCGGGGGATACTTGGATATTGGAGAAACCGCTCTCAACCTCAATCGCGCCAGAATCAATCATATCATGTTGATTTAGCCGTAACGGCTGCGCTGGACATTGATGACCGGTGACGGAGATGGGACATGACAGGAGACGGATACGCAATCCCTATGCAGACTTGCTAGCAATGCCATGATATGTCGTGCAACTCCCATCCTCTTGCCAGCCTTGCTCATGCTCATTCATCTCGCAATGAAACCCCTCCGTTCCGGAGGCCAAGGGCTCCTGGGCAATTGTGTCATCGATGGTACCCCAAAGAGGGTACGTGTACGTAAGTACCGAGCAGGCGGCCCCGCGTCGGCCGGAGGACCTTGCTCTGGCCCGGGTGCCCCCCTCCTCCACCCCCAAGTCCCAAGCCCCAAGGCCAGGCCGAGCCGGTGGGTGAGCTGTGCGTTGCTTCTGCTCCCTGTGTCTTGTGCCATGGGGATGGGATTAAGGGGTGCCGAGAGATGATATCAGACGGGGACCAAGAATCACCTTGTCCGCCCAGTTTTTAGTTCATGACTATGACTGGATCTGGCGGGATGTGATCTTGGACGCCCTCGATTGTGGTCCCCCCCTGGAATCGAGACAAAATTAGTCTCTGTCCCGTGATCGTCCCGGTGTCGGTGAAGCTGGCCGGAAATTTCGGTGAGTGCCAATCGCTCATTGATTTCACGGTCAGGTGAGCCATGGTCTCTCGGTCTAGTAGAGGGGACCTGGCTAGTCTAGCCGTAAGTCACATTTCTCCTTTCCCCGTAGGCGCCAGAGACAGCACGGCCAGCCGCCCGTCTGGGGTAGGAATGTATTGGATGTGGCAGGCAATTACTGAGCTCCTTTCCCTGTCCACCCGTCAGCTGCAAGATGCGATAGTCTAGAGCATGAACGAACAAGGGCCCAGAAGTGAGGCACATCGCCGTCGTCAGGTCAAACCATTGCCAACCAAAGGACAACGTCTCCTTCTTGGCGGCAGCAAACCCAGCATTGTCTTACACAACGCAAACTCGAGCTGACACAAGCTGTGCCATACCATACCATACCATCCCACCGCTGCATGGATTCAAACTGGGGACTGGACTGAAGGCGATGGCCGTAAGGAAAACTACATGACATTCGCCAAAGGCCCCGAATTGGGGAAGCTCGCGATGGAGTTCCGCCCTCCGGCGCGCGCCCACCAACCCCAGCTTGAAACTAGACGCATGAGGTCCAATTTTGTGCAAATCACCGCCTGTGTTGGCTTGGCCGTTTTGGCATGTCAGAATCGAGAGTTGTGGTAAGGTTTTTTTCGGGCCTTCAGAATTGTCACCTGCTTGTCATGAAGATGAGAGGCATCATGGAACCATCATTTTTCTACAGCGTTGATTTTTCGACAATCGGCCAAGGAACGAAGCGAGTGGGGGCGGCCATGGGAAGCGGGATCGCGGGAGAGCAAACACGGAGACGATGGAAGCAGCGAAAGGAGACGAGAAGGAAAAGCTTGAAACCAAGGCAGGATCTGCAGGTCACGAAGTTGCCATTGACGATGACTCGCAGACCCAACAGGTCCATCTAAGCCAAAGGTGGGCGAGGTGAGCGATTGCACCATCGTCCACACCGTCTGGTGAATGGAATAAGCAAGGTGCGAGGTGCCGTTTCCATGCATAGTGCATGGATAGTTATGTATACTTACGTTATCCAAGTCCTGAGAATGGAGGCTCGTCGTGCCAACTTGGAGTTGCGTGTGAAAGGACTACGTACCAGGACCTCGTTTAAGGAATTTGAGTCCTTTTTTTGTTCTTGCCTGTAAACTCTCAGTATTACGAGACAGCAGACCAGAATGTGCAGTTGTCAACTGACGCGGGAGAATGGCAATCCAACTGGCAACGTTGCAGAGACAACTCATGATAGCCTCTCGCAACACCAATTCAGCAACTGGTGTCAAGTCAAGCGAGAACCTGGAGAAAGGCTCCTCCTACGTGCAAAACGCAGAGCCTCGAATAACCGGGGACCGGCAAGGCCTTCCCCACTCACCTGGTCTCCCTGGCATGGCACTTCTGGGCAAAAAAAAAGAGCCTGGGGACCACCCCTCGACAAGACCTTGTGGGAGTCTTTCTCTTCGTTCCTGAACGCTGAGCGGCCAGGAACCGGGCGCTCGGTCCAACACAGGATCCAGAACAGGACTTCCTCTTGAGGTTTAGACTAGAGGCACTATTGGGTAATTGAATGGACCTTTTTTGCGCGGCGTGAGGTCATGATCACGATCGGGGGCGTTGGCCGTGATGAATTCTTCTTTCTCGACTCTTCTGGCGGGCTGAGCTGGGCCACTCAATTGCTCCGCTGCAGATGGGGGGTGGTACCAATGAGGAGGCCTCGAGGCGACCGGGCCGGTGAAGTCTTCCTCCGAATTCTTCTTTTTTTCCCTTTCAGTTTTTTGCTCGTACTGGGGCAATTTTTCACTTGCTGGAGTAGCCTGTTGCGAGCAAACATGTTCTTTGCACAGGGCCTGGACGGCTGGTGGCGGGGCCGGGGTGCGCAACAGTGCCGCCCAGTCCCTATTTTTTTTTTCTTACTGCTCAGTTACCCTTGAGGGCAAGACAGGGAGACTCAGTAAAAAATACACACCCATCAATCTGGCCCACGCCCACCTTGACCAAACTCCCCCAGCCAAACATGACCAAACCAAACCAAAGCAGGGGCCGGGGGGTGTGGGAAAGGTGAGCGGGAAGGAGGCAGGGAGGGCTTCGAGGGACAGCGTGACAACCTTTTTGAGGCGTGACATGAGAGAAAGAGAAGGCAATAACGAGGGCCCATGTTGACATCCACGGACCGTCTTGGAAGGCACGGAGGAGCATAGGCGCAGGTACGTACCTACCTGTACCTCCGTCTCCGCCAGGGACCAAGTGCAAGTACCATCGTACACTCTTTGGTCATTGTTGAGAGACACTCAAGGTCAGAGTATTTAAAGCTTCCATCGCCAGTCCCAAATGTGTTCCTGACTCGAGAAGTTGGAGTGATAAGTCTCTCGACCTCGATCTCTTTTCCCTCAAAAGAACCCCATCTCTTCTTTGAGATTCTTCCTCATCCTCAATCTCATCATCTACATCCCGCATATATATCATCCTTCCCCCCCCCCTTCGACATACTTGTCAAACCTACCTCATTTCCGACCCTCGTTGTATCAAGAGAAACTGCTGTTATCTCTTGCTCGGGCCGTCATCAGTTTCTATTTACGACAGTGCTGACTGGATGGCTGTGCTGAGTACGCGCACTCCGAAGCAAACACTGCACTTGCACTGGCTCAGCTGTGCTAACTCAGTGTCAGAACTATAACCCCAACCCTCTCAATTGAGAATCACCAAACCGTAAAGCAACCGAAAACAGACAGCTGAACCCAACTGTCTCGTTGTTGTTGGACATCTTCCTCGCCATCTTCATCACCCGGCATTCCCGACTTACACGCTTCGGCTACTCTGTGACGAATTTGATCGCCACGGTTACCCCCTTGACCTACCAAAAACAAAAACTCTTACCGGTAAGTAGGCAGATAAACCTGTTATCTGGAAAATACCTGCCCCCCGTCATCATTGCAATGCCCCAAAAATATCCTTATCGCAAACCCTGGACCCATCCATTGGTGTTTCCCCTGATTTGCACTGCCCAATGAGGGCGATACGAGAGCCGGCCCGGCGGTGAAAGCCGATCTCACCGGGCTTGTCTCTCCCGTATCAGAGCCTCGAGATAACGCCTGCATGCTTCTGCCGAGCTGGTGAAGCTGGCGCAGGCCCGCCCGCTGAATTTTGTCTTTGAGTTCCCGAACCGGTGGCGCCCATCTTGCATGGGCTCCCCGGAGAACTAGCACCCAGCCTTGCGGCACGGGGTTCTATGCGATCACTGGATCGTCTGGCACCGGATCACGGGCGCAGCCACAGAGGCAAAACAGCGCCCGCTGGTCACCTCGTCAGCGGGCCTGTATCAGCGATGCGCGGTTGCCATTGACTCACCCACGAGCTGATGCGAGCGATGCCGAGAGTCGGCGGATATGGAAACAGGACTGTTGTCCTCTTTCCAATTCCGTTGTTATTCGGGTTGTTTATAAAAGACACTCGAACGGCTGCTTGTTGTTGCTGTTGCTTCTCATCATCGTTCATTCCCCTTCCAATCGTTTGCACTTAGACTTCACTTTGCTGCCACCAGCACCGCACATCACATCCAAGATGCTGCAATCACCAATTTCAATGACTGACCCCTCTCCTGATAGATTCCCCGGATACACAGATCCCTTTGAGGAACCATCATCAATAATGTCTTCCACATCCGACCCCGTGGCCAACCTCAAGGCTGAGGCCAGCCGAGGCCCTTCTCCCCAGCCCACTCACTTCAGTGTTCCCCTGTCAAATGGCAACGGCAACGGCAACGGCCACCGCGTCCTGCGCTCTGCCACTGTTGGCTACATCGCCCCTGAGTTCACCGGCAAGAAGGCCCAGAAGGAGGCCGTCAAGGACATCATCAAGAATGCTGGCCTCGTCCCCGAGGCTCAGATTGATGAGCAGATTGAGTGGTTCTACGAGAAGCTCGGCATCGATGATGTCTACTTCCACATTGAGACCCCTGCTGTCATCAGCACTCACATCACATCTCTCTACGCCGCCAAGGTTGCTGCCTTTGCCCGCGAGGACAAGCAGGAGGAGATCCGCATCGACATGGAGGCCAACGACCACGCCATCTACATCGACACCAGCATTGCTGGCAAGACCCACGTCGGTGGCCCTCGCTACGAGGAGCGCCTTGAGGCCAAGTACATCGACCACGCTGGTTCCAGCAAGTACCGTGTTGAGACCTTCCGCTCTCCCGCCGTCCTGAGCCCCGAGTCAAAGGCCACTCTCCGATGCTACTTCGTCTACCAGTGCCAGTTCCAGACCCCCCCTGAGCAGACCGACCCCAAGGAGACCAACCTTGAGAAGATTGCCGACCAGGGCTTCCTCCAGAAGGCTACTGCCAACACCAAGCAGATCTACCAGGACATCATTGACCTTGCCGTCGGCCGGGCTGGTCCCGTCATTGAGGTCTTCGACATTGAGGACACTGATGAGAAGCGCATGGTTCTCGCTTTCCGATCCCGCTCTGCCCATGGTCTCTTCTCCGCCCTGAGCGACCTCTACCACTACTATGGCGTCACCTCGTCGCGAAAGTACCTGGAGCAGTTCTCCAACGGTATCACCGTCATGTCCGTCTACCTCCGACCTGCTCCCCAGGTTGACGGCCAGACCACTCAGTTCCCCTCTTACGAGGAGTCGATTGACCAGATCTCCAAGGAGGTTTCTCTCCTCTACTGCCTTCCCCACAACAAGTTCCACGGTCTCTTCCTTGCCGGCCAGCTGAGCCTCCAGGAGTCCGTCTACGCCCACTCCGCCTGGGTCTTTGTCCAGCACTTCCTTAACCGTCTGGGCCCCGAGTACGCCTCTCTCTCCGAGCTCCTGGATGTCAGCAACAACACCCAGCAGGCTCTCCTCTCCAACCTCAAGCGCCGTCTTCGCTCCGAGACCTTCACCCCTGACTACATCTATGAAATTATTCAGAACTACCCTGGCCTCGTGCGTGCTCTCTACGCTTCCTTCGCCAACGTCCACCTTCTTAAGGATCAGGAGGACCCCGTGAAGGTTGTCTCATCCAGCCTCTCTGTCGAGGTCCTCTCCGACGAGGCTCTTAAGGACAAGATCGCCAAGAACGTTAACAACGAGCACGATGAGATGGTCCTCACTGCCTTCCGCGTGTTCAACAACGCCATCCTCAAGACCAACTACTTCACTCCTACCAAGGTTGCCCTGAGCTTCCGTCTCGATCCCTCTTTCCTCCCTGATGTCGAGTACCCCAAGCCCCTCTACGGCATGTTCCTCGTCATCAGCTCCGAGTCCCGAGGTTTCCACCTCCGATTCAAGGACATCTCCCGTGGTGGTATCCGAATTGTCAAGTCTCGCAGCAAGGAGGCCTACAGCATCAACGCTCGCAACCTGTTTGACGAGAACTACGGTCTTGCCAGCACTCAGCAGCGCAAGAACAAGGATATCCCTGAGGGTGGTTCCAAGGGTGTCATTCTCCTTGACCCCAAGCAGCAGAACCGTGCCCGCGAGGCTTTCGAGAAGTACATCGATAGTATCCTTGATCTTCTCCTGCCCGCCGAGACCCCCGGCATCAAGAACCCCATTGTCGACCTCTACGGCAAGGAGGAGATCCTCTTCCTGGGTCCCGATGAGAACACTGCTGAGCTGGTTGACTGGGCTACTGAGCACGCCCGCTCTCGCAACGCCCCCTGGTGGAAGTCTTTCTTCACCGGCAAGTCTCCCAAGCTTGGTGGTATTCCCCACGACACTTACGGCATGACCACTCTGTCCGTCCGCGAGTACGTCAAGGGTATCTACCGAAAGCTCGAGCTTGACCCCTCCACCATCCGCAAGATGCAGACTGGTGGCCCCGACGGTGACCTGGGCAGCAACGAGATCAAGCTCGCCAACGAGACCTACACTGCCATTGTCGATGGCTCTGGTGTCCTCGCTGACCCCAAGGGTCTTGACCGCGATGAGCTCCTCCGCCTTGCCAACAACCGCAAGATGATCATCGAGTATGACATCTCCAAGCTGTCCCCTGAGGGATACCGCGTCCTGTGTGACGATGTCAACCTGACCCTGCCCAGCGGTGAGGTTGTCAACAACGGTACCTCTTTCCGCAACACCTTCCACCTCCGTGAGAACAGCTCGGTCGACATCTTTGTCCCTTGCGGTGGTCGCCCTGCCTCCATCGACCTCATCTCTGTCAACCGTCTCATCAAGGACGGCAAGTCCCTCATCCCCTACCTTGTTGAGGGTGCCAACCTCTTCATCACCCAGGACGCCAAGCTCCGCCTTGAGGCTGCTGGTTGTGTCCTCTACAAGGATGCCTCTGCCAACAAGGGTGGTGTGACCTCTTCCTCCCTTGAGGTCCTTGCCTCTCTGTCCTTCGACGATGAGGGCTTCGTTGAGAACATGTGCCACAACGCCAATGGCGAGGCTCCTCAGTTCTACAAGGACTACGTCAAGCAGGTTCAACTCAAGATCCAGGACAACGCCCGTCTTGAGTTCGAGGCCATCTGGCGCGAGCACCAGGAGACTGGCACTCCCCGATCCGTCCTCTCCGACAAGCTCTCGGTTGCCATCACCGACCTTGACGAGAAGCTCCAGCACTCCGACCTCTGGGACAACGAGAAGATCCGCCGCTCTGTCCTCAAGGATGCTCTTCCCCGCCTCCTGCTCGAGAAGATTGGCCTTGACACTCTGATGGAGCGCATCCCCGACTCGTACCTCCGCAGCATCTTCGGCAGCTACCTTGCCAGCCGCTTCGTGTACGAGTTCGGCAGCAGCCCCAGCCAGTTTGCCTTCTACGACTTGTAAGTGTAACCTGATATCTCTTTTCATGCAACAGACGCTAACTCGTATAACAGCATGTCTAAGCGCATGGCCCAGATTGCCGACAACTAAAAGAAAGTTGCCTGCACGTGACGCGACGCGACGCGACGAATAAAACGGTGTTTGAGCGTGTTATTTGATTCTATTTCACAGCATAGCATGATTGTTTTTGTCCCTCGATGAGAGATGAGCATAGTTACGGTGCGGTGTGTTTGCAGCATTGGGAAGGTCCTGGCATGGACCTATACATGGGTAACGGTTCCATTGGGAAGGTTAAAGAAAAGTCAGAAAAGACTACATCCAAGTAGTCGATAATAATGAATCATTCCGAAGTTCAATACACTTTGCCAAACAAGTTGTGACGTGACGTGATATGTGGCCATGGACATTGAGTGTCTAATTACCTTTGAGCCACAGAAAGGATTGGACGAGATGGATGCCGTAGAAAGCCCGTTGAGGAGAGACATGCATGGCATCGTAGGCGGCACGAGAGCCGGGCTCTGTTTGAAGTTCGGATCGTCCGGAGAAAATGATATCCTGCAGATGGACGAGAGGAGGAGCACAGTACGTATGTTGGGCGCGGCAATAGATAAAGTGCGGTATTTCGAGAGATGAATGTGCTCCAAGCGCGCGCTCTGCTCTGCTCTGCTCTTGTGTGGAATAGATTTGCAACTGGGATTAGGACTGGCTGGGAGTGATGTTCCTCTGCCGCCGGCATGTGAGCTTATTCCAGGTCGTTATTTAGCCGGCCAAGCCTCGCATAGCTCCCAGTTGTTATCAGGCTATGGAGGAGATGCTCTTCTTCCATCCATACCAGTGGGTGAGGACATATGTAGGCAGTTGGAAACTAAACAGGACTAGAGCCAAATACGTGCTCAGATAGGCGAGACGGCAAGGGCCGTCTCGTCATGGCCTCACCAGGTGCATGATTCTTCATGCAGACGGCGTGGCAGTATATATACGGGACACTGGTTATGCAGGACCCTCGCATGCTATGAACGGACATTGGCACACGTGCTTGACACGGCTGAGGGATGAGGATAATACAATGTTTCCCCCTCTTTTGCACCCGCATTGCCGAGGTTGTGTCTCGTTGGTTTGCGAGAATGGCATGTTGGGTAATTGTGCTGCATGCCGGAGTATGTTGTGATGGAGTGTTGAGCGAGTGGGAGTGGAGGGAGGGCTTTTGGTCTAGAGGTGCGGGATATCCGAGTGTGGAAATTGGGAGAGTTGTTTCCTCACTTGAGGTCAAGTCTTAAGCGGCTGAAGGAAAAAAAACATGAATAGCGTAAGAGGCTGTGATATCACATTCAGAAGCGGCTGAGACGTGGTGATGGTGATATCAGATCCATCAAATTCGACAACACTGGGAAAAGGTGAAGCACGTGGTACGTACCTAAAATTGTTAGCGCAGAGGCACCTCAGAGACGGAACCTCCCATCCCACGAGGGGAGGATGGATTCACAGCCAATCAAATCAGACAGAGGTCGGGGCTTCCCCTGACAGGGACCCATTACTGCTTCGGTCGTTTCAGCATTTCCCAGGGTCGAGGCGCGGGTGCCCTGGGCGGTTCCCCGGACGCGTTAGGGCCAAAGTTTACAAGCTCTTGGAACCGCTAGGCATTGGAAGGCTGTCCAGGGGTTTTAATGGGCTACAGGACACGAGATTTCCAGAAGGAACGCGACGCGCGGGATGGATGGAATATCGGGTTATGTGTAGCGGTGAAAGGGATCAAGTTGCTTGCTTTTCTTTTTCTTTTTCTTCTGATAGATGAAACTATGGCCCATCCAGAGAGCAATGGGGTGAGGCTGGGACGGGTATAGCGTCAGATGCATGGCGTTACACAGGGCATGTGCAGAGTAGAGCCGACATGATGGAACTCAATCGACGCTGCTCTCAATTGTCGTTGTCATTTTTTATTCTTGCATTGACGGTCTCTAATTGTCATTGGGGTTACAGGGAGAGACGACAAACAGCCAGACTCAGATATAGCCTTAGTAGAAAACGCCATCTGGCCCCCTGCTGTTGGAATTCGCTGTTTGGCGTCTGTCACTTTTTTTCTTCTTCTTCTTCCCTTCGCTCGACCAACTCTTGACCCTCACATCATATCCTACACGCGCGCACTACTTTTCTTTTCTTGCCCAATTCAATGGCCTGACCGACTTAGCGGCCCGGCCTCCACTTTCGTTTCCCATCTTTTTTCAATTTTTCCTTATCAAAAAAAAGTCTAGAGGAAGCCGTTTTGACGTTGACAATTGAAACGGCGCCGCCCGACAATCCCTCCCTCCCCTCCATCCATCCCGCACCGGTAGTGCAGTGCAGTGCAGTGCTACTCCATCATCCATCGGTACCTGGCATTCATTCGAAGGAAGCGGAAAGGCCGAAGCGAGACAACAGAGGGGAGATTTGCAAGGCGCAGGAAGCGACTGAAATAGGACAAGACGAAAAAAAGAGAGAGGCTTATCCATCATCGATCCTCCTGTCGCTCACTCACTACTTGCTCTTCTCAGCACAGCAGCATTGCACAGCACAGCACAACAACAAACGAACCACCCTTGCTCCAGTAGTGTGCCAGCGCCAACGGTGGAGTCTCCAGGTGGAATCAAATCAATCAATCAATCCCTTTCTACCCAGCCCAGCCCAGGGCCCGCCACGAAACGAAACTTGGGCCATAGGCCGCCCGACGCCAGCTCATTCTGCTTCCTCACACGGGACACGGGGTGCAAAGACAAGACACACGGACCTGGGAGTAAAGATCGTCGTCACTCCCTCTCTCCCTCTCCAGTTTTTTTTCTCGAGCCGTCGGTCCTCCCAAACACGTTCCGCGCCTCTTTCAGAAATACGTAGGCAGATTCATGTTGGACGATCCCCGTGGCTGGCCACCGGGCACCTACGAGCGCAGCGCAACACGAACGACACCGAGTACGACTGCGATCAAGACGATATCCAACAACATCTGAGGTGGAAAAGCAAGCAGGACAAGCAAACAAAACCTTGGCGACACCCGACCAACAGTGCGAACAAGGCTCAGGGTCCGGGCCTCCAACAACCAGCAAAGCAAGGAAAAGAAGAAGAAAAAAAAAATCGGCCCCCAAGACAAGGCCTTGATCGAATTTAAAAAAAGATACAGTCGCAAGAGAGGCGCGGCGCTTCTCCAAACCAGGGGCTCGCAAAAAAGCCATCGCTGTGTGCCTTGTGCCTCGTGGGTCGTTCGTGGCTTTGACGGCCACGCCCGTCCTCCTCGCCCGTCACCATGACACGACCAACCATTGTTCGAGCCGGTATGTCCCTATCCTATTCGTGTCTTGTTCTGTTCTGCTCCCTGAGGTGTGGATGTGAGAGATGCGCTGGTGTTTTCGCAGCGCCTCACTACTCCTCATCCTGATTCCGTCCCTGTTACAGCTTTCCTCTCCCCTTTACATCTACACTTTTACCCCCAGTTCTACACCCCCCCGAATCTCGACTGTCGAAAGTATCCCTATCTTAGGTATCCTTCTTTGATTACGCTTCTCTTGCCTACGTTTCATCTTACCCTCGCCAACCCCTGCCCACCGACTGCCGTCCAAGCTCCCTGGGCTTCCTTTCGCTGGGGGGTCGATGCATGTCACGATACCTCCAATCCAACCTCCCGACTTTGACCTTGTTTTCTGTTCTTCTTGCATTTTCACGCTTCGTCCGCAAAACGCTCCTTGACAAGGTGAACTAACCTTTGCGACCGCTTTGCGCCCCTGCAGATACTATCGATCTCCAAGACCACCACGCTCCATCCGCCCAGGACCATTCCAAGAGCGCTCGCTCCATCACCTCCCCAAACTCCCTCTCGTCCCACCAGGCCGAGACTATTCGTGAAGTTACCAGCGACACCGCCGACGAAGAGCGCCGTTCCCCGCGCGTCTCGTGGGAAAACGGCAACGGCATTGACGATATCCACCGCTTCGCCGACGACCTCGTCGCCGGTCCCACGGGATCCAGCTCCAACTCCCGCCCCCGAGGCGCTGCTGACGACGACGGCAATATCAACGGAAAGATGGTGCAGGAGGATGCGCTGGCCATTGCGCAGAACGGAGGCATCTCGTCCTCGGACGAGGGTGACCTCGACGGCGACGCTGATGACCTCGACGATGACATGATGGACAAGATCTCGAGCTCTCCCTCGATTGAAGATGGTGGGTGCAGCCCCGTCATTGCCCCTCGGGCATGGCCGCGTCGAGTCTCTTCCCTCCCCGGATCGCTACGGAGTAGTTCTCCCACTCCCTCTGGTTCAAGTGTCACCAGGGTCTGTTCGCCATACCCCGAGCCTCTCAGCTATACACCCAGCCCCGGAAAGCTTGCACAGCTGCCCCGAGCACTACCCGCAACAATCCAGAATCATCGTCTTCGGGGTGAGTATACCGATCGCGACAACAACGACGACGCCGACGAAACCGGCTCCGACCCAGAAACCGATACGAGCTTCGATTCCATCACAGCCGAGTTTCACGAAACACCTGAAGATGAGGAGGAAAGGCATGGGGTCAAGGTTCAGAAAGAGGTGGGGAGAGCAAAGTCCGACATGGACGAAGGCTAGCACCCTTCTTCTGAAGGATCAAGCATCAGGAGACGGGTCACCATAACGGCGGACAGGGAGCAGGACATATTCTATGATTGCAAGTCAGTCTTGAATCTTTCAGACACGAGCGACGAAGAAACCCACGAGCCCGACGACGATTTCGACAACTACGATCTTTCCTTGACTGTTCCTTACGAAGAATCATACGAAGACGATGACTCTTCCCTCTCCCTTCCCAGCGATCCTAACTATGTTGATTCCGGTTGGGCGGCAGAATGCTTACAAGAAACAGAGGACATCGATTTCGAGTTCGTTTATGCTCTCCACACGTTCGTGGCCACGGTCGAGGGTCAGGCGAATGCCACCAAAGGTGACACTATGGTTCTGCTAGACGACAGCAACAGCTACTGGTGGCTGGTCAGAGTTGTCAAGGACAGCAGTATTGGTAGGTCTTGTACCAAGATGGGCTGGGCTGGAGGCTGACCAACCCCCACAGGATATTTGCCTGCGGAACACATCGAAACGCCGACAGAACGACTAGCTCGTTTGAACAAACACAGAAATGTTGATGTATGTTCTTCTCTACTATTACAGAGGGCCCTAAAACTGATGTTGTTTGCAGCTTTCTGCTACGATGCTGGGAGATCAAACAGACAAGAAGCCAGCCACATTCAAGCCGTCTATACGGCTAAGACGGAAAACGGTCACTTTTGCTGCACCGACTTATGTCGACTACTCGGACTTTGACGACTACTCAACCGACGAGGAGGACCTGGATGATCTATTTGGTCAATCAACAACTAAAACCACCCAACAAGAACAGAAGAAGGATACCCAGCAGGCAGCAACGACAATATCAGTTGTGGAAGATGACGACTCATCGGAGGAGAGTGCCAAGGTGGAACCACTCAAGCCTCGCTCCAACGTCAAGTTGGTTATTGAGCCTACAAAGGTCGAGACGGTTGAAGAGGAGGATGAGACGAGGAGTAGCGAAGAGATACTCCTGGACAGCAAGCTGGAGGGCCCGAGCAAATCGCGAAATGGTACTGTGAGAAACACAGACTCGTTCTACAGAGACGAGACCGTTGAGACCAAGAAGATCACACTGACACCAAACCTTCTGCGGGATGACAACCAACCCCGGCCATCTCAAGACTCTATCACCAAGGATATCAAAGCACGGACAAGCCTGGACAAGATGGACAAGGAGCTCATGTCGGATAAGGAAAAGAAGAAGATTCAAGACAAGGCTCGGAAAGAGAAGGAAAAGAAGCCTAGTGCCATCCGAAGCTTCTTCTCTAGGAAAGACAAGAAGAAGTCGATAGATGATGACGACGAGTCGTTTGGCAAGAGGTCGATGGACATGGCGTCGGAATCCCGGGACAGCGAGTCGATCGAGGAGGTGTCATCGCCAGTTCAACGAAACCCGAGCAAGCTCCAGAAGCAGATGCCGCGTACAGAGCCCTCACTGTCACGCAAGAACTCTGTTGGATCACAGGAGACGTCCTCAACAAGGGAGCTTGCCGCTTACTTGGCCGAGTCTCGGACCAACGATGTGTCCAACGTGCCACCGGCCTCGATGCGCATCGTGGACCCCGAGACGCAAGAGACACAGGAGCTGCCGTCCAATACTCATGTTGGCGGTGATGTGACCAGAACACGGTCAGCATCCGCTGCCGCACAGCACGACGATACCAAGGCTTTGGCCAAGGCCCTTGGCCGCAGTGCCAGCACAGGAACACAACCCAGAACCGCCAGGACAGCCAAGCCCCGGCCGTTGACGGATCTGGATGAGCTGGAAAGCTCAGAAGACGACTATGCCTCCGAGCCAGAAGCGCCATCGACGCAAGAGCCTGCCAAGGAGCATAAGGCCGAAGGAGCTGGCCTACGGCCGCAGCTCCCAGGGGCGTTCCCCGACAGCTTCGAGGCTGCACCAGGCCAGAACTCGGCGGCGGCAGCAGCCACAAGCAAGGAGCAGCAGCAGGATCGTCTATCGGAATCACCGGTGCAAGTGTCACCAGTCAACGTGACAAGGCCCCCGGCACTGGAGATCGACACCTCGTCTCAGGAAGGCCGGTCGTCATCCGAAGTGCCGTCACCAGAGCTCATGCACGGAACCGATACGCCCAAGGACAGCAGCTCGACAAGGAGCAAGGAGGCTGGATGGGATGACGAGAAGCTACGGGCCTTCTTTGACGACGGCGAGCATGTTCGGGATCTCCTCATGGTTGTGTACGACAAGACGGACGTCGAACCAGCGGGCAAGGATCATCCAGTAGTGAGCGGGCTGTTTAGGGAGCAGAACGCCAAGTTGGCAGAGATTACGACTGTGAGTATCCCCAGGAGGTATTACTTGGCCACATTTCAGAGACTAACAACAATATAGCAACTCGACAATATGCTTGGAGATTGGTTGGCAAGAAAACAACGACTCCGAGGCACGCTATAGGCTGGCGGCAAGACATGAGAGGGAGCGAAATCCGAAGTTCGAGCTTCAATGGAATGACCAGGAGTCTATGCTACGGCTCGATATGAGAGCGTCATGTTTTTCTTTTTTTTTTTTTCTTTTCTTTTTTTTCTTGGTTCACTTCACGACTTGATCATCATCTTGGGAAGAAGGGCTGTGGGTTCTGGACATGCCCATCAAGGCACCCTCTTGTGTTAGGTTATAGGCGGCGGTAGGCGTCTTTAGGAAATGAATGGCCCAGACGCGAGGGAGGATTGCGACGAATTGAATCCTCGGACCTCGCCTCTGCGGTGTGTTTGATTGAATGACTGACTGACCGACTGATTGAATTTGTTTATAAAAGGAGATGGTGATGGTGATGTAGCAGTGGTATTATGTATGGTGCATGAAATGTCGTATTATTGATGCGTCAAGAACCGAGAGAGGGCAAGGACCCAATCACAAGGGACAAGTTCACGTGAAAGTGGAAGTGGAAGAGATGCTTGACGTCTTTAACCAGCCACTCGCTTTTTTCTCAATGGCTACGTAGACTGTCTCTTGATGGCGGCCCTGGCTTCCAGTCTCGGGACAATTTTCCGAACATGGTAGGTCATGTAAGCAGAGACTCAAACTAGGAGGAGGACGGACACCTCGGTAGTTTCGGGTTTGAAGAAGGAGTAGCGCGGTGCGGGAAGAGGGTCGGTAAATAAAAGAAGAGGAGGGAGGAGATGTATGAAATATTAGGTAGGTTAGGTTAGTAGATGCCGAGGGATGAACCGATGGAGATGGAGGGGAGGAGATTGTAGAGGGAGGAGAGGGGATGATGGCCTCAAAGTTGTGGCTGCTGATTGTCGAGAAAGAAGCTCACGAGTATGCCGAAGCGAGCTGCAGAGATGAAGCTGGCTTCAGCAAGTCCAGCGCATCTCTGCAGGACGGTTGATTGGCCCTGAATTTGTCCTGATTTCGATGGGACCTGGAGCAGGCAGACCGCGGTACGGTACTTACTTGTTGACTTTCCACGGGCTGGGCTTGTTATGACCTGCTGCGTCCATGCCCTTGATGGACGGCCTGTGGATGGAGCCCTGGGGCCTTTGGCCGGGGGGAAGAATTGGCTGGGCTGGGCTGAGCTGAGC
>JABCKD010000340.1:0-86384 GCA_013186415.1 Fusarium sp. NRRL 66088
TCAGAGGACTGGATGTGGTTGAGATTAAAAGGACTGTCAATAGAAGAATAGATTATTAATATAGTACTGAATATGATTTTACTGTCTATTAGATTCAAGGGCTGAAGCTATTCAATGTCACGTGTATCCATCGGTAAGTGGTGGTTGAGGCTGGCTTTTGACTTTGGCTGTCATCGTGACCCCCACCTTGATGATGCTCCCATCCGATCGTGCGACCGTCATCCAAATTTCCTGATTAGGGGTTTGAGACGGCTTCAAGTTTACCATTCTGTCTACAATGACACACTATTATGATCTCAATAAACCATTGATGCAGATTTTCACGCCTGAAAAAGGGCCAACTATAGAGAAAAAGGGCGGACTGAAATCTCGCTTTTATTACTTACCCAAACAATCTATACCCACGATATTATCACAATCTCTACTGTAAACAGTCTCTGACTGCTCTATATCTAGAAAGCCACAAGATCAAAACATTAATTAGTCCCTGGTCGCTGCGGAACATCATCATCTGACGTATCAGCCGGATCTCTCGCCCCCCTCCTCCTCCTCAGCACAATCTCGTCGAAGCTCTCTGGCTCCTCGACATCCCCAAAACAAGAAAGCAAGCGCTTCATATAATAAGGAAGACGCGTGAAGAGCTGATACTTGGCAAAACCGAGCTTGGGGTTGTCGTACACCTTTTCCAACTCCTCCAGAGGGAGCCGCTTCGTCTCCTCGACAAACAACCAGACGAGGATGAACGCGACCACGTTCATCCCGGCAAAGAAGCCGAGTGTGCCCTCAATCTTGAATTCTCTGTTAATGCTGGGGATCAGGATTGTTAGGATACCAGCGAAGAGTAGGTTGATGGATATAGCTACTGAAGCACCCTGCAGAGAATGAGTTAGCATTGCATGAAGCAACCACCAGCTATATTCTATATCATGAACATACGGCTTCTCGGTTTGACAGAGGGAAACTAGGACTGGTTAGCTTTGAACTAAGGCAATAACTCAAGACACGAACCTTTCAGACGCGAGAGTGAAGGGAATTGGGCCTGAATATGTTAGAGATGCACATCCTAAAGCATGAACCTGGACCTACCAAGACCCGGAGAGTATGCAGCAGCAAACACTAAGATGAATTAGTATGTGATCCTACGCAGGGGACTCCCTGGGCCCTTACAGTAGATGAATACGATGCCAGCGATGGATTCAGAAGCCTGGGCTCCTCGCTCTGTGACTCTTGTGCCCTCAACCGAGTACGCAATAGCTGATGCCATCAAGAAGGCACTCATCATTGGCAGCGTGGACAAGAGCCAGCGCCTTCGTCCAATGATGTCAATGGATCTGAGAGAGATTAGACGTGTAACACCCCAAAGGCACTTTTGAGTTGTACGAACCTCATTGCTAGTAAGGCAAAGAAGAAGTTGACGCCGCCAAAACCAAAACTATAGCCCATACTCTTTTGTACTCCATAGTTGCTGAAAAGCTCGTCTATGAAGCTGGTTAGTATCAAGTGTTGCTTTCCCCTGGACTGTGCTTACTTGAGTAAAAGGCGAATACGTTGACTGTGGTAACATAGTTAGTGATATAGCCAAGCGTTTGTAGACCGGAGAACATACTGCCACAGAGTTGCTGGGCTAGAGCAACGGTACAACTGCTTAGCAGGGCGTTTCTCAGATGCCGTTGATTGAACAGAGGCCTGAACTGTCTTGCAGAGAGCTTTAAAACCACCCCAATGCGAGACATGTATGTCAAGCCGGAGTCGACATCCTCATCCCTGTTCTTTTCCTTTACTTGACCGGCCTTGGGTGAATATTGCTTCGCTTCCTGTTTGGCGGCGCTAGTCTTGATCGACCACCAGATGAGGAAGAAGTCACGAGTAGCTTGCAGCTGATGAATCTGTTAGACAACACAATGTTGGGAATGGCTAAGGGGAATGCAAACCTCGTTCTTGCGGACCTTGCGGAGAATCTCAAAGGCTCGTTCAAGGTTGTAGTTGGGGGTCCCTGGCCTCATGTAGAACCGAGGGCTCTCGTAGCAAAAGCACAAGGCGATGAGAAGTAGTATGGAGGGAACAAGAGGTGCACCGAGAATCAGTTGAAAGGCGAGATATCGTGATTTGTAGTCAGATGAGGAGAATGGGTTCATGATCTCAGTCCCGCTCTCATTGGCGATGCGGTAGATGTGAGAGGGCACCGTGTCGAGAACGTTTGTGGCGCTGGCGATTACCAAGTTGACGACGAAGCCGATCATGATGCCACATGCGACCCTGGATAGGTACTGTTGTTAGTGACTGAGATACAAAACAAATGTGGTCTTTGTTATAGCTGAAGCCCGCGATAACTGAGCCTGAAGATCGAGATACAAAACGTAGTGTCTTCTCTTACCATAGCTGCCATGCCAAGATGGTAGAGCCTCTCCAGTAGCCCACGGCCGTCTCGGAGGCGAGGATAGGGGCACTGACGGCCTTGATTCCCATGGCTATTGGGGACGGGTTAGCCCAGACTCAAGAGGTGCATACCCATTGCCGGATGCTGGAGTGACTCACCTATCCCGCCGACGATCCTTGCACCAAGGACCTGCTGCCACGTGGAAGCAAAGGCCGAGCCCAAAGAACTGGCAATGATGAGAAGGGCAGAGATACCAAGAGCACCGCGACGACCAAAACAATAGTTGACAGGCAGAGAGAGCGGTGCACCTGGGAAGGCTGCCGTGAGGAAGGGAATGGCATTCATACCGCCCAGCTGCCACTTTGCAATGCTGGTGACCCCGACCCCGGTCATGTTGAGGCCTTGTGGAATCTTTTCGGTTCGGTCAGCCCGGTAGTATGTGCCATTCTCAGGGATGAAACCATCTAGGTAGGTGTCATTGTGAATGCCGTTGTTGATACCGTTGATGGCATCTCGAACAAAGTCAAAGGTGTAGTTTGATCCCGACGCAGTGAGGTTGATCAGACGGGGCTCGGTGATGCCAACTGTCTCGGCAAATAGACTCCCTGCGTTGATGGACGACTGGACATGACCTTGGAGGAATGCGGCAAGAGAGACGGTCCAGATGATGATGAGCATCCCCCTGCCGGAGAAGAGCCGTTCTCGCTCTGCAACGAGAGCTTGTTTGTCCTCGAGGGTGAGGGTCACCTTGAGAGCCAGGGGAGGACCGTCTGGGGAACTGATGCCGGCGAGGGCATCCTTTGAGGAGCTGTAGTAATCATATCGGTGTTTGGCGACTTCTGCAGCATTAATGAGCTGCTCGTAGGAGACCTTCGACTGTTGGGATAACTGTCTGCATTCTTCTCGAAGAGTGCTGTCCTCGACATTGGCTTTGAAAAGAGTCAGCACAAAGACGACGATTTGGGCATGGAAGATTTGGCTTACTGAGTGGATTTCCTAGCTCCTCTCGATCTTCAATCTGGTCTCCGATCCATCCATTGATTAGACCTCGAGGCTGAGGGCCACCGTTGGCTTCGGCTGATTGGCGAGCCATGGCGGGTTTGAGGCTGTTGATTCCAACTCCAAAGATGCAACTGGTTTACAGAGTGAATATTTAGGCCTCAACAAGTTTGGAGCAAAAGTTGGAGAAATATGCCTTTGCTGATCTTGTACAATCCCGTTCCAAGGCAGACAAATAGCCAGTGATTTCAAAACCTCATGATTCTATCACACAAATGAAATCATGCCTGCAGCGGGAGAACAGGCAACGACATATGCAACACCGAGTCAGCACAGCATGCATGTAACACAAAGCCCCAACACGAACAGTAAGTGCAAGGCATACTCGCCCGGTTGTGGTGCAGTTTGTATATGTATCCTGTCGGCTGTGAGTTTGAGGGGTCTGATTCGTCCAATATTCAGATGATTTTCAATTAAAGGCCGCATTGGCTGCAGATCCATGGTTTCACTTTAGGTCATGGAAAATGGCTAAGCCACAATTTGAGCAAAATAGAGAAGGACAAGTAACACGAGAGACGGTTTGAAAACAAGGCGGGTTGGTGTGACTCAGCCACCGGCGGCAAGGGGGGATGAAGGACAGGACTTCCAGCTGTACAGGGATCCTTGTCTGCCAAGGACGTCACTTGTCGCAACCAACAGTCAGCGGTTGGCTCGCGCAGTACAAGGAAGTCAAGTCCTTTGCCTTGCAGGGCTTATGAGGCAGTGCAACAAGCTTACTTGATATAGGCATGTCACTACGCAAATCCGGGGGTGGGGAGCGAGTCCCCAGACTTACCGTGTGCCGCATCTGATCCGCCTGAACTTGTGTTTGGCATCACCCTCTGAAGCCATACAGACAGCAAGAAGGACAAGAGCGAAGACTGAGGGGGCGTGAGACCCTCACTCAACCATGGCTGAACCAGCGTCGGCGGTCATCGCCCTCCTCGGGACGGGCCTCAAGACGTGGAGTGTCTTTGAGGCCATGATCAAGGCCGTCAAGAACTCTCCCGAGGATATCCTACACTGGACCATGATAAGCGGCCTTCTTAGAAAGTCGTGCTTGCTCATGAAGGAGAAGCTGGAGAGGTGGCCGGTAGGCACTTTGTCACCCACACAAAAGGACTATCTCGAATACATTGAAGAATACCTCGGACTCTTCCAAGCAGACCTTTCCAAGTTGGAGATACCGGATCCAGATGTCTTCTACGGAGGGGATTCGACCGTCAAGGATAGGGCAATCGGGGCGTTTCGCTTGAAACTGGGCCAGGACGACCATGTGATCAAGCGTCTGGACAGGAACATCCAGATGTTCCAGGTTAGCGCCTCTTGCCTGAGCCTGTAAGTAAACACTTTTCCTTGTCTTTGATACCTTCTGACACCCTGAGATAGGTTCGAGTCTGGCCCCGTCGATAGAGTTAGAGATGTCCTCAACGACCTTGGGGCAGCCTTCCCACGACAATCGACCGACGACGACGAGCTGAAGAAATGGAGACAAACCACCCAAGACTTGTTGACGGACACGGCAACAAAGTACTTTCGCGAAAACCCGAGCCCATTGGACATACAAAACGAGGGCCTCCTTCTGCCACCATCAACGCACCGAAGGGGCAGCACTAGGGACCTCCAATACAATTTTGAGGCAGCACAGAATTGGGCCACTCGCTTCTTTGAGGCTGAAATGCCCATTCTTGCCCTGCCGTACCAGCTACAAGCCATCGAGTTCGGAGAAGAGCTGAGGGAGCAACAACCTGACTATGCTTTGGACAGGGCAGAGCGGACCAATCTGGCAGAGAAGTACGTGGCTATCGCTATCGCATGCCAGAGGCATGATAAGACAGCTGTTGCGAGTGCCATCAAGAGGCTCGATACACTCGGTTCCACGGTTATAGCAGAGGCAGAACCTCATACATCTGCTAAGCTGTGTGAAGAGCAGCGTAGAGTTGCCAAGATGTTTGCCGATCTCAACGAAACCGACAAGGCCATCAATTGCTTTCAACACGCTCTTTATTGTTACATACATCTGGGGAAGGACCAGTACCATCGGCAGATTTGTGAGACCTACAACTTGATCGTGGAGCAGTTCCAGAGGAGCAGAAGGCACATTGCCCTGGACACGTTTCGGGCTAAGATGCGTGATGAACTTGGGACCGACTTTGTACCGAGACAGGACGGCCTTGCTCGAGCCGTCAACTGGTGTACTTCTAGGGGATTCAACGTTACTGGAGAGGATGAACTCACCTTTGTTCAACTCGCAAATGAGGATGGAGATACACCACTCCATGTGGCTGCTCAAGATCGAGAGATGGACATGTCGGTCTTGGAAGAGCTGATGACGCAGGAAAAGTTCTACGAGATGGAGGATGGGAATGGTGACACACCTCTTCTTGTCGCCGTTGGCAACTCAAACGTCAAAGTTTTGAAGAAGCTTCTAACAAGGCCTTACCTGATCCTTGTTAGAGACGCAAACAGACAAACACCAATCCATAGGTGTCGAGACAAGGAGACGCTTCGGGTAGTGCTTCAAGCGGTAGAAACCGTTAGGAGTCTGCCAAGTCACCCTGTTTTGGAGAATATTGGCATTGATACCAAGGACAGCTATGGAAAAACAGCTCTACACCTGTTTTGCAATCAGCTTCAGGCCGGCCTTGTCAAGATCTTGGTTGAGAGGGGGGCGGATGTTAACGCCTTCTGCTCAGGGGAGAGGACACCGCTGATGCTTGCGCTTCGGCAAGGGCAGAGCGAGGCAGAACTCCATCGTATAATCAAGGTGCTGATTTGCAAGGGCGCCCGCACAACAGGTACGGACTGGCATCACCAGAATGATGTGGGAAAGGCCCTTAAGAGAAGGGGGTACGACGAGAAGAAGATACAGATGCTGAAGGCTGGGGATTCCGGGTCAAGTATGACGAGTTCCAACAGTTTTGGGCGGATGACGACAAAATCCTCAGGAAAGAAGGGGCACTGGCCGGCCTTCTTTTGTTTGTCGAATATGCGGCGTGGTTAGAGACCTGCTGCTTGGAGTTGGTACGAGATCGATGAGATTGTAAGCGCAACCCTGGTTTGGACTCGTCATGATAGAGAGTCGCTTGGTAATGTCGAGGAGGACATAAGATTTAATGTATATGATAAGACGTACATAGAGCAATGCCAGCAGACATTCGACTGGTGCTTTGAGGGAGGAATAACGTGTACTACCCGGACGAGTCACTTTTGACAGGTGTTGCATTCGATCACCCGGTCTATGCTTTGATGATGCTGTCAATGTTGCATTGAAGGCTGAAGTGTCTCACCTGTGGCTTCCACATGTGCCTTTGACCGTTTGGGGTTGACCTATGGAGGTTGACGGTCTCGCCCGTCTTTTGAAAAGTGTCAAGGTTGGAATTGAAAGAGATTCATGGTTTGATCAGAGGAGGCACAACTGAAAGAAACAACAGAACTGACTTCCTAATATGGCGGTCAAAATACTGCTGCCTAAACTAGGGATGTCTTAATAACGCCGAGAGAGAGACTGGGCGGGCATAAACAGTCCTGACCGCCAACACATGGGCTGACAGGTGAGCTAATGCAAGCACGCCGATGCTAGGCTCAATGATCTGCGTATATACCATGTTGAATTACAATCAAAGAAGAGCTGTGTGCCTCGAGGTGGTAAGCGAGGTGCCCGAGGATGCATGCCCAGACTGAATGAATGGCGTTACGGAGAGGCCGAGGGGGGGTAATGAAACAGTGGAACCACGTGTACCATGTGCTGCGAATGCTACGAGAAAGACGCTTATTTTTCTTGTAACAAGTTGATATGGTGGTTAGGTGTGAAGCCCTGGAAAAACAACAACAGATAGGAGCGTGTGGTCTTGAAACTCGGGCCCAACTGTTCAACAAGAGGCCAAGCAATGGCTCTCTGAGTGATGTGAGATTGTAGGGACTACGTCACAGATTTAGGATCTAGGGCTGGGATAAAAACAAGGCTCAGCTTGCTCGATTTGAGCCTTGCGGTTGGCATTGGGCTGAGCCTAGCCCTCCGGCGCACACATGAGACAATGCCTGCTTCGGTGATTGGACAAATGCTTGATAGGTCATTGGTAAGACAGCCGTAATCTGTGATGCCTTAAAAGATGTAGATGTCTAATGCGTGTGCGTAGGTATTTGAAGAAGATGTTTGTACAAGTTTGTATGCCGAGAACCCCCCTTCCCCCAAAACACCCTCGCTTCCAAAACTCCAACCAGATAAAACGTTAAACAAACCCCTAAACAACCAGCTTGAAACTGGCGTCGTCGACATAGTAATCGGCCTCAGTGCAGTAGCCAATAACTGCCACTCCTGGTCCCTCGTTGAGCCAGTTCTGAGTCCACTGGCAAGTTGTCTTGAGCTGCAACCAACCACCAACGCCAGGAACGGCTATGGTCTTGAAAGAACCAGGCATGAAGCCAATCCCGATGGAGCAAGCGATGTAAAAGGTTTGACACCTCATGCCGGGGGACAATTTGACCCAGACGGAGAATTCGTACTGCGTGTCGACCACCACCTTGGAGGCCGGCACGGGTTGGATGACGCCGGTGTTGTAGTCGTACTTGCCCCGGGGGGTGAGGGGGGATGACCAGGTTAGATGTGCAGACTGGCTGCCTTCATGGGACTCATCAGTGGCGATGGAGAGGGTTCCCCATGTCTGGTACTGCACCCAGGGGCTCAAGGAGTCCTTGTTCTCGAAGTCTCTGTTGATGAGGAGCTCCGGTGGACCTTCGGGGACGGATGATGTGGTGGACGAAGCCTCGGCGGCCGAGGTTGTAGTGGTGAATAGGGTGCTGGAGGTGATGGTGGAGAAGTCGGTTGAGATGCTCTCGGATGCGCTGCTGGTGGTCGAGACGACGGTAGAGGAGTCGGTGGTGCTCAAAGATGCGGACTTGGTACTCGAAGATGCCGTTTCGATGCTGCTCCAAATGGTAGACTCGGAACTAGTAGACGAGACAGTGCTGGAAGCAGCAGTCGAAGCAGAGGTGGTGACGGACTCGAAAGAGACGGAAGACGATGTAACTCGTGGCATGCACACCGACGCAGCGGCCTGATGGCCAAGAGCCAACAGTTGAAGAAGGGGAATGACGGTCCTCATGTTGGCGATGATGTAACGAACGACTGGAAACGAGTGACAGATAAAGAGAGACAACCGCTGAGGACCGAATCAAGGAGAGAAAGCTTGGGATAAAAGCTATTTAAAAGACTGTCACGATCGGGAGGTGGCTGGCTTTGCCAATCGATCTCGCGCGGGTGAAATGAAGATCCCCGTTTAGAAGCGTCCAAAGAAGTTTGGCGCTCTGGGACTATCGATTGTGGCGCTAGATAGCGTACTTGGTCGTGATCGTGATCTGTTAGACTGACTGCGATGCCTTCCAGAGACTTGATGTCGTGGATGGGATGCTTGTCGAGTATCATCTTGGTTTCCTCGTCTTGGCCCATTTGTCTTCAACAACTATAAGAGCTTGATGACTGTAAATAACTCTTTGCAACGGTAGAAAGAATTGCCTATGCCCTGAGCTGAACAACAATGCTCAGGCACTTGAATCCTTCCTGTGGGCCAATTACGCTAACCAAGAGCATTATCCTTGCTGGCTTTCAGGGCAGTCATTGAACTGAAGGTATTATTGGCCCAATGAGAGTATCTAGACGGGGTCGATTCGCAGCGGGTTGCGCTAAATTAGCACTGAGTCAAAAGGCTGCACAGGGCCAGGGGGCGGGAGCCTTGGAGCAACTCGACAGAAATAACACAGCCGTAACACAACTAAAGCTTATACCCAAGCCTCAATAATACAATAACAGGTCGATGAGGCTCACAACTTTAGCACAGGGTTTCCTTTTCGTCCAACTTTGTTTCTCTCCCCTGAGGCTTGGCTACCAACAAGAGTGTGCCTGACCAGCGGAAAGGCCTGCTAAGAGATGGATGAGTGTGATGCCTCTTGTTCTTGATATAAATGAACTCTCTAAAGGAGATAATTAGCTACAATACCAAAAGACATACCTATCAGGACCATCTATCGACTCACGGGCTCAACTGTAATGAAGAACAACATAGTAACAGATTATTGCATCATACCTCAAGCTAACAGCTATCAAGACTTGGTAGCATCAAAGTCTAATAGCGTAAAACACCATAAATAACAAAGTTATATCACAGGGTAGCGGATGGAGGCACACTGAGGTTGCGATGTGTAAGTGAAGATATCTATTATCAAACAACAGAAAAGCATACACATTTCTTCATTAACTTCATGCCAGGCTCCAACCCGCTGATAACGCCAATTTCATCCAAGATTCAGGGCACCGGCTTACTGTACTACCGGAGGAGAGGTAGGCAACGAGACTGGAGTTGGGGGGTAGTAATACTGCTGTCCGTTCTGCCATTGGGCGCCTGGCTTATACTGCTCCTGTGGTTGACCAGGAACTGAGTAATTCGCGCCCAGTTAATACTGAGGGGCTGCAGGGGGAGGGGGAGGAGCCTGATATTGCGCTGCTTGATATGGTGCTGGTGTTTGCTGGGGCGGTGCAGGTGTGTGAGCGGTTGGATACCCAGACCCAGAATGGGTGTACGCTTGTTGATGAGATGCTGGTTGATAGTGTTGAGGGTTATAGGTAGGATGTGGAGCGAGAGGTTGTTGTGGCGTGTTGATCATCGAAGCCCTCCTATTAGGATCTTGAGGAGGAGGTGGCGGCACCTGGGTCTGCTGATATGTGCCAGTGTGCTGGTACGTGGCTTGCGGATAGTACTGGGGTTGGGGGGCAGGGGCAGCTGGTTGCTGGTACTCGACAGGCGGTGCCTGAGGTGCTGCTTGTGGTGTCGGCTGAGAAGGATGTGAAACTTGAGGCACTTGGACAGTAGACACGGGCTGTGGCGTTGGTGGAGGAGGAACCGAGACTGAAGGCACTTGAGTAGACGCTGGTTGGGGAGTTGGAGGAGGGTATCCCGTTACAGCCGACTGAGGCGTTTGCGCATATGTGTAAGCCTGAGGCTGCTCTTGAGCAGGCGTCGGCAAAGGAGCGACAGAGTACTGCTGAGGTGGTGGTGGCTGATATGATGAACCCGTTGGCGCAGGCGTTTGAGCCGGAAGAGCACCTTTGATGCCTGACATGTCATAAACCTGAGTTGAAGGAGCAGGATTGTTGGGTGGGTTCACTGCTGTCTGGGGGAAGTAACCTGGTTGCTCGTGAGGTTGTGGCTGGGAGACAGCGGGGGACTGGATGTTTTGTTGTGGCTGCAAGACCTGAGGAGGATATCCCACAGCTGGAGTCTGCGGCGGTGAGAGAACCTGGGCGCTGATTGAAGGTGCAGAAGAATGACCCGGTGGGGGAACTTGCTGTTGAGGGGGAGCCTGTTGTGGAGAGGCGACTTGCTGAACCTGCTGCTGAGGAATGGCTTGCTGCTGGACGGGAACTTGCTGGGGAGAGAAGACCTGTTGCTGAGGGGCCTGTTGACCAGGTATTTGTTGCTGGTAGGTGACGGGTTGCTGATAGGGCTGCTGGCCGGGAACCTGTTGCTGATAGGGAACCTGTTGAGGGACGCCTTGCTGCTGGGGAACACCCTGCTGTGGAGGATAGCCATAGTATTGCGGCACAGGCTGTTGGCCAGTGGAATCCGGAGTCATGTACTGCTGGCCCTGGGGAACTGGCGTATGAGGCATAGGAGCCTTGAAGTCCTGAGGATAACCGTTCGCAGTCAAAGCATAAGAGGGCGGGGCTGGCGTCTGCCCGTCGGCAGGAGTATATGGCGGTGGAGGAGGGATAGGAGGTGCCTGAGAGGAGCTACCAGCGGCGGCATAAGGGTATCCCTGCTGGTTGTAGGGCTGGATCGAATATCCAGCCTCGGCGGCCTTGGCATCCTGGACAGCCTGGAAGACTCCGGCCTTCTTGAACGCCTTGAAGGCATCCTTCTTCTTGAGGCGATCCGTGTGCTTGTGCTCGATGGCCATACCCGCTCCGTCGAGGGCAGCATGCGTTGCAATCTTGATGGCTGTTTCGTTGGCGACGATAGACTGAATTCCATGCTCTGCTCCAGCAGTAGCAACAGCATCAGCGCCCATGGATCCAACTCCCAGTGTCACGACGCCGATGGTGCCACTAACAGCCATGCTTCCTAGGACATCACGCTTGCGGGTGTGATGTGTCGCTTGGTGTCTATTGAGGTGCCGCTCGATGATCTCTCGCTTCTTGCGGGCGTTGTGGATGGCTGGTGCGGCCATGGCCACTCCGATGGTCGACACTCCGAGAGTGAGGGGGATGGCCATGCCTGAGACGGCCGTAGAGGTTGCGGCACCGGAGATGAGGCGGGTGTAATGCTCCCATTCTCGCTGAAGTTCCTCAAGGGTGAGTCCCCTGCATTTCTCATCGTAGGCTTTGAAGTCGAAAGGCATCTTGGCGAGTAGTTGTGCTAACAAAGCAGCACCGACGATATAGACAAGACAAGATGGACAGAAAACGCGGAGGACAACATTCCCTTTACATAACTCGTCTTTATTAGCGGTCGAGACCGGGTAACTCGGCGGGACGAGGCACATGCCGTTTATTTCTGGCTACGGCTGAATCCCAAAGGCGCTGGAACGAGTCTAGACTGAGGAAACTAGTCCACTCTCCCATGCAAGGACAAGCCACGCGAGGCACAAAGGGATCCATTCCTCCACTAACGGCAAGGCAGATACGCGAGCTGAGTTTCAGAAAATTAAATAAACGAGCGCCATTTCCGCTCTTGTGCGCTCAAGTGCCGTGCTTGACGCCCGATGGCGCCGCCATGGCTTGACAGGCACCGACCAAGCATCATCCCGGGAGGTTGTCACTGGTGCGGCTTGTAGGCACTGCCAAGCACTTCGCTAAGGTACAGTAGTATATTGACGTTGGAATTCAGCCTTGGCGGATCCTTCTATTTGTTGTCGGTGCCTGACAAGCATGTCACTCGTTTAACCTCGACTCTTCAGCCTGCTTCTCTGGGGAACCAATATCACACGCCATTATTGAATATTGTCAGCAGGCTCTGGATGGGTAATCCCTGTTCCGTCACATTTGACGCGCGATAATAGCTTGAGAGGGTGACATCCCGCAGTTCGCGAGGGCTTAATGGGACTCCCTAATAGGTTTAAGCATGATCAATGACAAAGAGTAATGGGAATATATCGGCAACAACTGTTATTGCATCTTGCAACGCCACAACTTTTGGTCATGAGGTCATCTGCGCATTGTTCCCTCGGCGCTCCTACATCAATTCCCAATTCATCACCTTCAACCAATCTCTATGTCTTCCGTCATTGTCCGTCATTGTCTGTCATTCTTATATAGACTTTCCGTCTTGAACTCGCGCTTTGAAAATCTCGAAATTGTGACCAACAATTACAGGTGACTTCTGATAACACTTCTCTTTCGCTCCTCGGGCAGCGGCTCCGATTTCTCAGTATCTTCCTTTGGACGAGGATCATCCCATGTCGTCGTGCTTGAATTGTGGTCCACGAAATAGATGCGGCCTGTTTTCCCCTCTAACCTGATCTCCCAGCCTGCAGGAAGTGGTCCCATCTTGATCGTCTTGGAGAGGAGATTAGCTTCCGTGCTGCGAGGGTCGATCCAGGTAGTTTGACCAGCATTGTGGTCTACAAAATATGCCCTGTTACGGCCGGGGGCTATCTTGACTTCCCAATGTGGAGGGAAGGGTGTCGACAGCTTCACTTGCCGGGGGAGACGCTGCGCTGAGTTAGTGTGTTTATACGTGGACTGGCTTGGTAAGATGATACCTTTCCTTTGCTATCATGGCATGCAGGGCAGGGTTCTTCTCTCTCGTCCGAGGTCCAGACATGACCACAGGGAGAACAATGAAGTAGATGTACACTACTCAGCCCATCCAGCGACATTGGAAGTGCTTCGAGAGCGAGAATCTGTTGGTGCTTTCCTAGGTGCTCATAGAACTCTTTCACGTTTTGGGATTCCTCGACTGGTGGCACCCAATCATCACACAGTGGGCATGAAGAGGCCTCAAAAGACTTGAGTGACACTTGGCTGACTTTCAAGGCCTCGGAAAGATCCTTCTCAGCCACGTTGTGTGTAACCTCGAGATGCTCTTTGATTGTGGCCATGGTTTTGAATGTTGGCTTCTCAACGTCGGTGCAATGGGTGCAGATCCATTGCTGCAAATGTGCAGTCATCTCGTGAGTGAGCCAGCCCTTTTGAGTGGCGAAGAGACCAGAAGTGCAGTCTTTGAAGGTGCATACATAGGGCTGGAGGTCAGACAAGACATGCTTCCTACTAAGCGGTCAGTGTCGAGAGATAAGATCTGTTTCTGTGGTCAAACACTTTCCTCCATTGGGCTTCGCCGTCCAGAACCTGTGTTGTTCTGCAGTATGGACAATCGATGGGTTCTTCATATTTCAACTTCTTTCCGTTGAATGTCAAGTCATCGAGGTCCGGAATGGACTTGCTCGTCGCCTCATCAAACGAATTGATAGACGAAGTAGTGGACGTAGAGATTGAAAGTTGGCCGACCACATCGTCAAGTACATGATTCTCGGCTGGTGCAGACCGAGTGTTTTGGATTTGCCTATACTTGAGTATCATGCGTCTCTTAGTGATGGCATTTCCTAGACGTTGCGCGAGCCAAGCTTCATCCCTAAGCTTTGGGAACTTGTCCTCCACGTGAGTGATGTCGGGAGAGCTTTCGAGCGGCTCAAAGCTGTCTGGATTTGGGGCTTGTTTCTTGTCCTGGTGTGAGGAACCCGAGGTTTTAGTGATGAGATCGGCCATGTTGAAAATAGTGTTGTAACCTTGGGGTAGAATGAGGTCAGTCAATGAGGCGGTGGTTATCTGCGAGGGGGTTTGTTGCTTATTTGTGTCTGGCCCATGTGAGCATCCGGCCCAGGCAGAAGCGCCAGGTCGCATAATGACGCCCGATTGGGGTTGAAAGTCACCGAGTGGCGCAACTGACACTGGCATGTACCCATCCTCCATGTATTTTGTCCTGATAAATGATATCTAGACCAATAATTCGTTGTGCCCTTGCGTCTAGGACCAGAGAATACCAAACTTTCGGAATGCCATGTTCCAGTTGCCAGGAAGTTACTGATACAAGCATCGTCTGAATTCAATAGCCCCATCAAGATCTCAAGGACGGCTCGTGAGGCGGGCACCAATAGCGGCGACTCTGTCTGATTAAGTGACATAAACAGGGCCGAAATCGCATGATGGAACCCCTCGGCGCAACATACGCCTATTTTTGAGCTCGTAGTATCAACCCTTTGACCTCAATGTGGCTTCAGCACACGGCAGTTAGAGAATGTAAATACCTCTTGAAAGGGTTGACCTTTCATTATTCAGATAGGTACGAGTCTTCGACTACAGGCTGCAAGAAGGCTAGGCCATTGTGTTAGCATTGGGATATGGTGGATGCTGTGATGTATTGGAAATGTGTTCTTTCTTATAGTTAAAGCCTGGCCCGAGATGGGATAACCGATTCAGGAGATCGAGGCTTTAACACTCCGGGATAACATAGCAGACTATGTGACAGGGGCTCCGGAATTCAATATCAAGGCGACATGGTTCAAGAGCGAGGATCAGGGGAGACAGGACCCGTCAAAAGTAGTACGATGTTTCCAAGTTAAGCAAGTACATCGAATCAATTTATCAATTTTCCTCCCACATAGGCTAATCCCTAATGTACCTCTGCATATTCTTCCCAGTCCCAAGAGATAAGACCCTTGACCAAAACCGCAACGCCGACCCTCACATATGCCTGGGGTTTGCCCGAGGGAGAGGGAGCGATGACCAAGACATAGTGTAGGGCGACATCTTTGGACTCTGAGGGTTTGTCTTTGCCGATGACAATGCATCGAAGGGAACTCAGCTGGTGGTGAAATGCAGCCCCGTCTAGATCGAACCTGATTCTTCTAAAGACCTCGTCTGGGTCGGCCGATGAAGAGAACTTTCTCGCCGACTTTGATTTGAGTACCGGTACTGGGTTGCTCCCGTTGGCTTCCCAGTAGCGCCTCTCCATGTCAACCTCAAACGGCGACTCGTAGTCCTTGGTCCAGTAGACTTTGTCGAACGGCGCATCAACGTACGTGATGCTTCCCTCATACGCCATCCACGACCAAGATGGCACGTTTCGATCTGCCGGGTAGGTGATGCGAGCCAAAGAGCCCGATTCTGGTCTCTGCCACAGGAGACTACGCTCGAAGAAGGCCTGAAAGACGCCATATCCGCCCCTGGTCTTAAAGGCCGACATCATTCTCTTCTCCAGGCCAGATATAGCAATGGGTCGATCTGACGATTTGGTGAACTTGAGGGTAGAGTACATTTTGAACAGGTTTTGTGAGAGAACGATCCTGCCACCCTTGTAATAGTCGAGGATAGAGTTGGGAAAGTCTGAGTCGCTCAAGAAGATTGCTTGATCACTAGAGTATGGGTTGTTAGTTAGGTTTCGAAGAATTTCTTAGGGGAACGCGTACTTGGCCAGCTTCATCAAACTCTCGCATTGTACGCCGTCACCGCATTCCAGGTACACTTGAGTTGAAGTGAAATGGATCGAGCGCCGTGCAAGTGCCCTCTCCTGGAGCACCCAACCCCGTTTATTCAGAGGTGCTCCCTCCGTGTCTGGGCCAAAGTTGTCGATGAACTTGCACACGTAGCTTATGGTTCCTGAAGGAGACTGTAATGTCGCAAAAGGTCGGTCCTCTCGCTGAGGGTCCAAGAAACCTTCAGCTGAGGAGCTGGCCGAGGTGGCCGCAATGACGCAGCTTGCATTGCTAAAGACCTGCTGCATCCGGGCGGCCTCATGCTTCCAGTCTTCTTCGTCATCCTGAATAATGCACAAAGAGTCAATCCACAGGTATCTCACGTTGAGGCCTCGGGTCGTCTTGATAGCATCTTGAAAGGTGCGTGGGAGACGACGAAAGTCAACTGCCTTGCCGAGACTGTCCACATTCTTCATTAGTGTCCGAAACATCACACCCTTACCCCAGCAGTGGCTCAGAGCAATGTATTCGTTCGACTCCATTGCGTCGCCTGCTATTAGCTGGATCTTGGGCTCGTCTGAGCTCCCGAGATCAAGGATGCGGGTTGGTCTCTCGTCACCCAAGGGCCCATGATTATGCGTCTTCTGGCAAACGCCAAGCCATTCCTTGATGAAGGCGAATTGCGAAGGGCTTCCAGGCTTTGGCAAAACTGGGTACCCGATCTGGGCACCCGGACTGACTGTATCCTGATCTGTGAAAATGTAGTTAGCCAACTTACTCCTGGCTATGGGACGGCAAGTTAAGTACCAGGGTCTGAATAGATCGACAAAATCTTTGGGCCATTCGGCGGGATTCGTATGGTGGAGTCAAACCGTCGGCTCAGGAATCTTGCGTTGTCTTCAAATCCCAACTCTGTAGCAGCCTGGGAGAACAGAAGACAGAGGCGGCAACCCTTGGATCTCGCCTTGATATCACTAACCAGGCCACCAAACTCAAAACCTGGTATCCAAATGTCCAATGATGAACACTTCTTGCAGAGAACCGAGGCCTCTTGGGCGGGAAATGGAGGAGACCAGTCAGGCCTGGAGAACAAGACCCGTGCAAACTCATTGTCGACCTTCGAGCGCCAGGTGTCTTGGTTGAGTCTATATACTTGCTATATTCTTTAGCACCGAGCAGTACTCGAACAAAATAGAACCTACCTCCTACTCAACAGTTAGCAGCACGGCCTTCTCGACACTTGTACTGTCCCTAACCATCTGCAAGGTGACCGATTAGCGACGAGTCAGTTGACACTCGAATTGGCTTTTTATTTCACATTCTGCCGTCTAGTTTAGTGTGTGCGACCATAAAAGACGCGTAGCATGGTATGCTAACGTACATACTAAGAGCCCTGGTCAATACACGTCTTTATTTGGCGACAAGTTACTTACTTCTTGAGCTCTGGCTGTTTGAGCCGTTGAGCTACTGGGATTAACCTCATCGTCCGGTCCTTCGACATTGATCTGGAACGAGCCTTGTCTTTTTGAGAGTGGAGCTGGCTGTTTCGTCTGCTTGTTAGGGACGTCGAGGGTCTGTGAAGGATCCTTGGAACGTGGAGGATTGGTTCTGGCTCTTGGCTCGACGTTGGGGTCGATGAGATAGTTCTTGTCCCGTTTCGCCCTGTCGTAAATGTTGAGCAGACTCTCGTGCACCTTGATACTTGCACCGCGTTTCCCGTCGTCGGGAACTAGCATATCCGACTCTACCAACTTAAGTAGGCCTCCCAGAGCCGTCTCAGAGCTCTGGAGGATCTCTGTCATGTTGGAGATCCAATCGCGTACCTCGGAGTGAATGACAATGCTCTTGTCTTCCACTTCTTCCCAAAAATATGCACTTGTGGCCTTTCTAAAGTGAACAAGTTGATCATGGCCATGAAGTGTCCAGATGAGAAACTCGATAAAGACACAACCTAGGGACCAGATGTCAAAGACGCGAGGGATCTGGCCCCCGTGGACGAATTCGGGGGATAGATAACGCGTTGTGCCAGTCATGGTCTTGGTTATCTCCTCGCGACTTCTGCGCTGATCTGTTGCATCAGAATGGAATTTTGCTAGTCCCACGTCGGCAATGCGCAGAGTTCCATGGGGATCTCCCTCTTTGAAGAGGAGGATGTTCTCGGGCTTGATATCCCCATGACGGCGTTGCTTGTTGTGCAAGACACTGAGGGCGTCGCAGAGGCCACACATCTGCTTGAGCATCCATGTCATCATCTGAGGGCTCTTGAGGGGGCGGACCGTCTCGTTGTTCCAGAACTCCTTCAGATTTCCACTCTCAGCCCATGGAAACAGAAAGCAGCCGTTCTCCTGGTCCTTATACCGGTAGGAGGCGATGGGTTTGATAAGATGTGGGTGGTCGATAGCTCGAATGGCGTTCAACGTTTCTTCCTCTTGTTCGAAATAATGACCCATTTGCGGAAATATAGTTTTCAAGGCGACGCGTATAGGTGTTCCATCCCCCTGAGGTTTATTAGTGACGGGAAATGCCTATTGTAGTGTGAAACATACCGGCTGAAGAACCTGCTGATGTGCGTCATGGACTTTGATCTCTTTGACCGAGCTGGAGAGGCCTCCACGGATCCCAACCTTGAGCTTATCTTCACTGCTGAGCGGTATAAACGGAAGAGGACAGCGGTTGTGAAGCTCATACGAGAATTTCATCCTCGTAAAGATGGGAGCCATGAAAACCCATTGCCTCTCCAGAAAAAGGACGCGATCAGCGGGTCCCCATTGGCAAAGCGGCTCAAGAACCCGTCCTGAGTCAGAAGTCTGGCTCAATGAGCACAACCGCGTCTGGGTCTCTCCTTGGATGGTGGTCTCTTGTTCATCCAGGGGCAGGTGTTGGTCACCGAAGCCACTCTGGCATATATTTGCAATGCTGTCAATGTCTTTGCACAAGACCAGAATGAGAAAGACCTTGATAGCTGGCTTGTTTCGCACGTAGTCCACGAGCCCGGCCACCGTAGTGGCATCGAAACTGCCGATGAGTTCATCATGGACAGCATCTGGGTTAGCAAGGGCATCAATTGCATCCGCGGGGACGAATGCTTTGCCGTCAATGTTTACCTTCATAGCGCAAGAGATCTGGTCTCGAAGATGCTTAGGGTTAGGATTCATGGCAACAGGGGCAGAGGCAAAAGTCACAGCCATCGTCGTGTCGTTGGCTGTGTCTGATGTGGAATTCTGCTTGGGAGATGGGTTGAGTGTGGTAATTTCTGTTCAAAAAGAGTTAGATATGACTACCTTATACCCTGAACCACGCGTTCGATACACACCTTGTTGTGTAGATTGTGTCAAAGATACTGGTTGGCTATCCGGATCATCACGTGTCTAATGGCCAGTAAATTCAGCATTGAGATAGGTAAGGTAGGGAAACGCGTGACTGGGGAACCCTACCCGGCCTCGATTGTTGTCGAAACAACAGAGCCAACCATGCCAATCCATAAGTGGTCGGCAGAAAGGAGAGTCAGCGTGTGCTAAGACAAGGTGATTCAAAAGTGGAAAGAATAGCCTGGTCTGCCATGGCTGGACCGAGTCTGCCTTGTGGCCTTGGTCTCTTTATGAGTTGTCGCCCCCATCTTGAAAATCAGGCTCCCGGGGTTTGTCGAGCCCTGAGGGGTCATGCATGTCATGTTGATAATGTCAGATGTGATACGAACTCCTCCATTGCAGCTCAATCCGTAAAACCGCGCATCGTGTCAATAACTCATGCATGAAGGTGGGATTCTTAACCGGAAGGTGGTCATATGAAGGGGCTGAAAGAGCGGGTGGGCAACCGCCACAACGGAAATGTGCCAGCGTGATTCGTAGGCTCCGAGACATTATCAGTAGGCTCCCAGTTCATGTCTTGGCCAGAGGCTGGGGGCCATAGAGAGAACTTTTTTCTCATCCAACAGCTCCAGAGCCTGATCGCTTAGCGCTGGGGCGTTCTTGGGACAGGGGTAAAGGGGCGCAAATCGCAGCACCTGGGTAGTGTGAAGGTGGATGGTGATCTTTTGTAGCCCCCCCTCAAAGATCAGGGCCGATGAGAAGCTGAGGCAGAGTTAAGGCAGAGCTGATTGAAAGGAGACTCGGTAAGCTTAAAAAGGAATGTGCATTGCATGATGGTGTAATATAGACATGCTTGACATGTATTGAGTGAAGTCTCAAGCTGGTCCGCCCATGGGGAAAGGCACTGGTTGCCCCAGGGCTGAGAGGGAAGAAAAAGAAAATAAGAGAAATGATCGGCAGTCCCAAACAATGTCAATTTGACCCAGATCCTCCCGGAAAACCACCTGAAACTCAGACCGGCCATGTACATGAGAAAACCACCGCTTCCGCCATCATCACATCCAACATAGCCTAAGTGACCCAGCATTCTGACCAAAGACTCATCTCCTCCCCGGTGATATAGATTTATGTTGTCGCGACACAGTTTGCGTGATTATCTGTCGTAAGTGTCGTCGTCTCTGGGGCTTGGGAGGGATTCCTCTTGTTGACATAGATGTAGAAGATGTTGTGCTTCATCTCAATCTCGAAGGTGTTGGGCGGTAATAGACTTTGGAGCCGCCGTACCAGATTCTGAGCGGTTATGAGCCTTGAGTGAACCTGGAGAGTGAACACTTCATCGTCTTGGCCCATGGTACCGAGGTTGAGGAGATGGATGTGCAGAATTGGCCTAGAATAGTTCGCTGACTAGCCAGGGGCAAAACCAGGTTGAAATAAAGACTGCCTTTGCCACGTCTCGGGCCGTATTCTTGAGCTTGGACTCTTGTGTGCTTGATCTTGTCGGTAAACTGGGAGGAGGAAACCTGACCATTTATCCTCACTTACGGAATGCTGGACTGGAATCATGTTGGCGGGCCTCATGCCGCACATGGTAAAGGACTCGAGACAATCTAAGCCACGGGACAGCAAAGTGGAAAAAGCATATTAC
The DNA here is from genome assembly GCA_013186415.1 of Fusarium sp. NRRL 66088. Classification (NCBI taxonomy): domain Eukaryota; kingdom Fungi; phylum Ascomycota; class Sordariomycetes; order Hypocreales; family Nectriaceae; genus Fusarium; species Fusarium sp. NRRL 66088. The sequence continues at coordinate 20,834 of JABCKD010000340.1, forward strand.
TATTTACGAGAGGCCCCCAACAAAAGTGCTCCAGACCTCATTGAGAAAAGGGCCAAGTCTGCCAAGTGGCGCATCCATATGCGCCTGGTCACCACTGAGACAACCCACCCACCGCTTGACAAAATTGGAATTTCAGCACTGCTGATCTGGGGTCAGCTAGAGGCAGCCATCCTGTTCTGGATATCCCAATTGGCTTTGGGGGCGGTTACTGGAACAGCCCCAGTTGATGTGGTGGCTTGAAGAGTCCATCATTTTCAACCTGCTCCTTCACAGCCTGACAAGTTGGTGGGTGACCTTCACTTGTGTTGTTCAGCCTGGATAAGGCTCTCCAGAAAGTACAAAATATGAATGTTTGCTGTGTTGAAGTCCTATTAATTGTTGTTGTAGTCTGACTACCTATAGGTATTGAAAGCTCACTGCCTACACACATGTTTTGACGCCCGCCTTCTTGCACCATCCCTTCAATCTTGTTTTCAGTAATCCTCAACTCCGAGTCACATTCCGCCTCACTGCCACTGTACCAGCCTACCGCTGCATATGCCCCCCTCACCTGCATTATTGTTGTCAACAGACGTTCAGCTGTGATAGCGCAAGGGACCCATGACTGGTTAAGCAACGCGGCGCTTGTTTGTGACGACCACGTTGAGACCATGCCTCAAAACAGTTTCCAAAACATCAACAACAAAGCAGTTGCCCCGTCATTTGATGACGCCGCAATGAGTGACCACAATTCCACCACAAGCCAGCGACCCCGTGTCTTGCAGGAACCTACGTTTCCGGACAACAAATCCAGCAAACCAGAGTTGCCAGGCATCACGGTTTCAAACGCTGAAGAATCCAATCGGAACGCTGATAACAAGGCCCGCAACCATGAGGCCTCTCCTTTGGGTACCGACTTGCCTGACGGTACACAACCAAAGGACCTCGCATCCTTAGGGCTGGCACCTAATTCGAGAAAGTTAACCTTTTACAACATTGATTTGGTCCACGACAGAGGAAATACCCTCCATATGGACTGGGAACGGGAAAGATTACAAAAACCCAACGATCATACCGCATCTGGTCATCCAACATCCAACCACTCTCACTCTTCCAACGAAGCGCCCACCAAAGTCATGAGTGGGCGAGATGAGAATCAAGTCGGGCCCGCATCGCAAGCTCTTGTCAACGGAGGGGCATCGAAGCCTGCGGATGGCGTTAGCCCTATCAGAAACAAGATTTGTTCTTCTCTTGTGAGATCAGCATTCGACTCAAGGCATTATCTTCCTCTTGACCAGCTCTGCGAGATCTTATCGCCATCCGTGGTCCGTCAGCTTCTTCTTGAGCATTTCGAGGAACCCAAAGTCTCAGAATATGAACGCGGGATCCTCGGCACTCAAGGCGGCGAGCCTCCGAGACGGCGAAGGATCTTTGCCATCCTCGTCATGGCTAGACAAGTCAACAGGCTTGTCACGTTCATCGAGCACGGCGTTGACGACACGGCACTTCCCCTCCACTTCACCCCGAACCAGAACTCAGGGGAAGGAAGCCGAGTGTTCTACACGCTTCATCGACAAGATGAAATTTGCCAACAAGGAACTCACACCTGCCAGGACGAAAACCAACAAGACGAGAAGATGACCAAAGAGTTCGACCTCTGGCCTTGCGATGTGGCGCAGGAGTTCATGTTGTGGCAACCCATCATACATATTCCATTTTTCAAGTTTCCTGGGGATAAAATCTACTTCTATGATTTTCGCCAAGATTCTATTTTACCATTCAGCCACTATCACCAGCAGGAAAATGGCGGTTATGGAAGTGTTCGCAAAGCCACGATCCACCACTCACATCACAATCGCGAAAGAAACTCAAAGGCAAGTTTTAGTACTATTTCTACCCCCATCGCCTACTCATTCGTTACACAAAACATCCCTACTTATACGAATGGGATGGCTAACTCAGTTACAGTGCCCGCAGTCCGATTGTTTTGCCATCAAGAAACCACATATTCCTTGTTTGCACGATTATCTTCAAGAAATCGAGCCGTTCGACAAACTTGGTGTCGACAATGATAAACCCGAGCTCAAACATCTGATCCCTCTTCAACTCACCTTCCGACATGGAAGAGACTACTACTTGGTGTTCCCATGGGCTGACGGGAACTTGAAGAAGTTCTGGAGTCAACAGAAAGCTCACCCCGAGAACCCAGATGAGGTCCGTTGGTTCATGGATCAATGCAGTGGCATTGCTCGTGGGCTGAGGAGGCTCCATCATCTCAGCACCCAGTTGTCACAGAACGGGGTGGGTGCGAAAACTGTCAATGCTATCAATGGAAAAGAGATGATCCTAGGCGGTAAGGAATGGGGCAGACACGGCGACATCAAGCCAGAAAACATTCTTTGGTTTAAGAAGTACAATGACGAGAAAGATGTTCTCGTCATCTCCGACTTTGGCCTCACTCAGTTCAACAGCGCCCACTCCCGATCCAAAGTTCATCAAGACCAGATCCTGGGGTTCTCAGGCACCTATCGAGCCCCAGATTTACACCTTGAAGGCCAAGAGATCTCCCAGAACTACGATGTTTGGTCTCTGGGTTGTGTCTTTCTTGAGTTTCTATCTTGGTTCCTGCTCGGTTACGAGAAGGCAGTCGACGTCTTTGCACAAGCACGTGTAGATGGAAGTCTGCAAGGGGATGTTAAAGAGGACACTTTCTTTACGCTTGAGAAAGTCGAGAATCATCATCATCATCACACTTCAAAGAAGGCTACGTTGAAGAAGTCGGTAGTTGAGGTAATGTTGACTGTCCCTCCAATTTGATATAGGTATACTAAAGACGCCCTTAGTGGATCAAAGACCTGCACAATGATTCTCAGTGCACCGAGCCTTTCCACGCACTCCTAGACCTGATTCAGTTCACCATGCTGGTTCCGAGCCCCGATCGCCGTTGGAAGTGTGGCGCTGTCGACACGGAGCTCCGCAAACTGAAATCGAAATGCGAGAAAGACGATTATGCCACCAAGCCAACTTCACGGGGCCCCGATCCAGAGAGGTATCCGAAGGCGCCACAGAAAGCTGGAACAGTTAGTACCTCTCGCTCAAACTGAAAGTTTCACATACCAACATCCCACCTTACAGGCTGACCCACCACCAAAACCCTTGTCAAAAGAGCTCCTAGGCATCGAGGAGGTCATGTGTAGTACTCCAAATCCGGGCTCTACCGGGAGAACGACTCCAGATCAGGAGCCTTTATCAGCAGGAGCCAGAGATCCTGTTCAGAGAGGCTTTCACAACATGGTACAGAACAACAACCCGACTGGCAGCCCAGATGGAACTTTCGAGATTCAGGCTTCCAGAGCTGATCGAAAGTCTGAACGCACCGATACCTCCCCTTCCGTGCTTCATTCAACACAAAACAGTTCAGAGCTACAGGTGCCCAGTTCCGGGGTTCCGCCTGACCATATTCCTCGGACACTGGGTCCCAATGACACTGCCCAAGATTCGACCGACAACCTCACCAACGGCTATGGGCCAAGCGAAAAAACATTCAATAACGCGGAAACTCGTACCCAGAGCACTGTTGACGAGGCTGAGCCGGGAGATCTTCCCGGCGACGATGCAGTCAAAGAGGCAATAACAAACGGTGCGGAGACGCAAAACGCCATTGAGGGGTTATCGGACCCGCAACTAGACGATCGTGAACTATCAAGCCATATATCAAGTCCTGATGTTGGTCAGGGATGTCCCATTTTGACGGTACCTCGGAGTGTTAGTCAACACTCAGCAGCAGATGCTGCACAACCGGTCACTGGTGGACCTAGGTGGCAAAGTGTCAAGGAGAGCCTCCGGAGCTGGTGCAGGATGGTGGTTTGTCGCCAAAGACCGGCCCAATAGAGCGCTTGGATCGAACGGATGATAGGGCTCTGTCATCTTTTGGGGGGTAGAAAAGAGCCACCGTAATGTATAAATAGTAAATAATTGGCGAGGGTTACTGACCCAAGCATGTACATGGGCCACAAAAGCGAGTGTTAGGACTGCGAACCCCGTTGACGGAGCGAGACATGATGCTAATGATCTTTTCTTTTGGTCTGCCTAGATCAAGGGTTGCTAATGAGTGCCTAAATACCGGTGTAGTTGCCATTACAGAATCCCTATTAAACATTGGTTCCTCCCCTTCATCTTCCCAGTGTAGGTAGAATAACGAGTTCCTTGATTGCCCAATACTCCAAAAGCGCCCCAAATTATGAGTTGCGATACCCAAACCTTTCACACCTTCTTCCCGGCAGCATCAAACTTTGCCTGCCACTCTTTACAGTAGCCGACCATGTCCTTGGGTACCGTCGGGACGCCAAGAGGGATTGCTTCAAAGTTTTGTTGATGCTGAAGATAATTGTGGATGTTGAGTGTGATGGGAAGGCGATCCGTGTTCTTTTTTGTCAGGGGTGTCCTCGCCGTTGAAGGTGAAGAAAGAGTGGTAGGGGGAGTGCTGGTGTCACTTGTTGCAAGTGTTAGAGGCTGCCATTTAGTGAATTATTGGGTGAGCTTACTACACGAGAGTCATGTTGACAGTAAGTTAATATGATGGCGACTTGTGTTTTTTGAGGCTGTATCCAGCACTCTGTGAGAAAGTGATGAAGAGTTGCCAATGATGAGATTGTATTCGATGAATTACTAACTAATTCTTTGCAGAGAACGTCTTCATTTATCAAAAAAATCAGCCATTTCATGCCTCCCGGCAGGACCCCCTGGCATGGTGGTCTTTGAGGCTCCGGATGGAACCCCTTCCCCTTACAATGACACAGTTTCCCTGAGTTGAACATTCCCTTGAAGCTCTCATGTGAGGACATGTAGGGTACGTTGGCAGGAAGCGTTGGAGAAACCCTGTCAGCCCTATTTCACAGCAAACCTTATCCGTCTTGAGGGGTCATTCGATTTCCAGGGTGTGTGAGTACATGCAGCGTTGGCAAGGGACAAGAGATAATAGCCTTGTGAGATATCAAGGGACAAAGAGACAAAGAGGGGACAAAGTAACCAGTGAGTCCAAGTCCTGGCCAACATTCCTTGGCGTTTCGTACAGTTCCACACACACGCCCCCCATGTCCGTATGAATCTATTTTTAACCAAGCTTCTTTTCGCCCGACCAAGCTGTAAGACGGGGACCTCGGTTAAGACTGGAGCTTGGGGTAGCCAGAGCCGCATTGTTCGGGGTTTCCTACACTCTCCGCATCCGACATCAGTTTGTTGCACCGTCCTCCCCTCAGCTAAAGCTCCAAACGCCAAGAGTTCAGGCAGAGATGGCACGTCATTTACTTCACACTCGACAATGACACGGATTGATGAACAATGAATCATCTTTTGACCAGCAAAAACAAGCATTCTCATTACTTCATAGTCTGATCCTGCAGCTCTTCCATGTATGAATTACAATTTCAAGATCCAGCCTCTCTCGCACCATCGTCCCTATGGTCCCTGCCAAAGACGGTCGAGTTGACCAAAACTAAGCCCCGTCGCAGCCTCTTGGGCGCTCACGTTATCACTCTCCCTGCCAACCACCACCCCATTCCCTCCTCTGTGCTGCTCCGTATCGCCTTGCCGAGCGATGAGGGGGATACGGCGCCCCCAAAGACCGGACCCGGGGACATGCCGTCTCCTGGTGCACCCTGAGGTTGTCGCTGCGACTTAACAAGCTGTTACAGTCTGGACAACGAACTCGGTAGCGGTGGAGGTGTGTGTTGTCAATATGCTTCCGGCGGTAATGGGGGTAGTTTTCTCTTCTGCTTCCCTTGGGACGGTAGTCGCAGTCCGAATACGGGCAACTGAGATCTTGATCCTCTGCAGGTTCAGCAGTGACCGTACCAGGAGTTGCGAATATTTGACCTGTCGGAAATGGGGACCCAGTAAGGTGTCCTGCATCGAAAGTTGGCTGTTGCGCAGTGCCAGAGTGTGGAGTACGCTCAAGTGCCATGGTGGCGCTTGAGGCCCCGGAGTATGCAGAATCCCCAGAATCCTTCCGTGTTTGACCACTGATGTGGTTTGAGCTGGGAGATGGGATCACCCCTTGGAGGTGAGACTGCCGGGGAAGGATTGAGAAGCTGCCACGGCTGCTCATTGAGCCACCGGCTGAATACATCCCCTCTTGGACAGGCGCAGCAGAGGCCTGCGAGTCAGAATGGAGCCAGGGAGCCTCTTGCAGTTGCTGTTGTAGTTGCTGCAGCGGCTGCATGAACGAGCATGGCTGGAGCTGATGTTGGGGCTGAAATGCAGACTCGAGGCTATTGGTGGAGGGAAGCTCGACATGGGAGGCCTCCATCTGGCGTGTGAAGGAGGCATTATATGCCCGGAGCACGTCCTGACCTGGAATCATGGAATCCATGTGGAAGTTCTCCGTAGTAGGAGACTCGCACATGTCTATGTCGCTCAGCATTTGGCCCGGGAGTTCCTGGGCTCTTGTGGTCTCAGAAAGCTCACTGGGGATTTCACGGGACTGGAGCTCCTGAATTCCACGGATAATGAGAGGCTCAGACCCAATAAGCTCGCTGAAGGCCTCTTGGCGCCTGGGTGACGCTGGTACAGACGTATCTCGGCTTGGTTGAGGAGTTGGCGAGGACCCCTTGCGAGACGCGCTGGGTGGGCTCGGCGTAGGCGTCATCAACGAAAGAATGCTTGGTCGGCGATGCGTGGAAACTGGACTGACAGGGCACTCGGGACTCGGAGAGGAACCTCTTGACTCTGTACGGTTTCGAGAAAAAATGTTGCTGATCTTACGGATTGGGTTGCGCCTCTTTGAGGGGCTCTTCTCGGTTCCATGGGAGGCGATATTTTCAGCACGTTCGTGTTGGCATTGCTCTTCAAAGCGGTCGTCTCTTGTGCAGCAGTTGCAAAAAACACGATCGCTCGAAAAATGAGAGCAATCGAGGACATGTTGCATCAAGGTCTTGGGATCGGCAAAGTTCAACTTGCAGTGTCCGAATGGACAGGCCCAGTTGGAACGATCATGAGACAGTTGGCTGTCGAAAACGAGGAGATTAAAGGCCATGATTGCGAAGACTCTGGCCTTGGCACAGGTATCAATCTTGGAGGCGATCATGTCGATTCTGTAACTGTTAGAAGTTGTCTCAAATCGACCCTTGGACAAGACTCACGAGCATCCGTTCGTGGGACCACGAAGTTCGTCAATGGGAGTTTGCATTCTCCATCGACTGCCGTCTTCTGTCGTATTCATGATTGCTTCCCCAGAACACTCAGGTCCTGAGTAAGAGAGGAGCGAAACTGCCATCTTGCTTGTAATTGTTCGATCGCAAAGTTTGTAGAGAGAAAGCGATAAACGGCCGTGATGGAATCGTTAGGAGTCATCCGGAGAACATGCGGGGGTCTCCCTTTTCAGAGGATCGTGAGCCTCATCCAAGAGATCGTCCGAGACAAGCTTGTGCGAGTGATACGCGTCCTCCCCCGCTCATTCAGCGCCTGTTTTCCTGCTCGGAGTCACTGATTGAGGTCTCCGGCGACGCGGAGGGACTCAATCGGGCCTCACCGCGTTGGCGAACCATCGTATCGACTGAGTCGGCGTGGATGTGTTGTCGAATACCTGCATGACCGCAGGACTAAGGGAATTGATCAGGGAGCGTCAGGCATGGAGCTAGAGAAGGACAATTAGCCCGGAATAGTTCCAGGGAGCTCAGGGAAACTTACGTAGACCTCGACCTTGCGACGACCTCTCATTGCTCATTGCTCAGCTAGTAAGTAGATGCAGTCGCCTTACCGTGGCCCATATGATCCGATTGGCCTGGGCGCGAGAACAAGGCAATTGCCCCATCTGTTGGGACCTTGTCTGATGAGCATGTGCCCGTTTTCTGGGATCGTGGAGAGCTGAATCAGGTAGGCGCCGACCTAAAGGAACTCCGGTGGGAGTCATAGGGAGCGGTTGTTGCGTCGGCGATGGTTCTCGCGTCGTCTCGGAGGAAGAGCATAGCTTGGCGAGGCGACCAGAACTCGGCAGCAACAAAGTGAGGGGGTCATGGCGTAATCTGCGTCAAGTCTTTCGACTCAGCTGTGACGAAGGCTGGCCGTATCGATGGGCATCTGACATTTTGAACGTAGACAGCTCCCAGGAGGTCCATCAGAGGCCCATCCGTTCAAAATATTCAGCGAGGAGATGGAGCTCGTTATATCTTCAAGCTCTAACCCATAGCTCTCCACAACACCTCCATAAAACATAGGTGGCTGAGCGTCCCGTGCTGCTCTTCATTCGCCATAGAAGCGAGAACCCGAACCAGGCTCTGGGGGCGGAGTCAACTCAGCCAGGGGGCTGAGCAATGAATGTCCTTTCCGGAGCTCTTCCAAGCCAATGATCCTCTGTGATAGACGCTGGGCTGTGCTGCGGGTGAGTAAAATGTGCCTGGAGCCTGGCTGTGCCCTGGAGCAGTGTGACTGGACGATTGGTAGCATCTGCACCTCGCTAAAGCTACAGCTGAGCTCTGAAGCTCCTCACTGGAGAATTTTGCGTGTCATCTGGTACTCGAGCTGCTGTATGTGGAGAGGTTGTCATCGTTTACCCAATGACAACTGCAATTTACTTTGATGCCTTGGAATTGGAGATCATCCATTATCTTATGGCTTGATCTTTCAACCCAAATGCGATGAGTTTTAGTAGCTCAATTGAGCTTTACTGCGTATGAAGGATTCCTTGAGGAAAGCATGTCATTGGCCGAGGTAACGTTGTGTTAAGGTCCGCTGTTGGTGAAGAGCCAACACCAAACCCCTCCAATGTGACCTTGCCCACCTTATCCCAACCTCGCCTGTACTCGAAGCAACCCCCAACTCCAAAATGTCTTCAGTTGAAGATGACGACGAGTCCTATCGCTCATTTAGTTTTCTTCTTCCTAATGTCGGGGACACGGAGAAAGTAGAGCGTTATGAACCAGGGGGATTTCACCCAGTCCACCTTGGCGACCTCTTTGAGGAGGGCCGGTATCGGGTCATTCACAAACTTGGCGCTGGAGGCTTCGCAACAATATGGCTGGCCCGTGACGTTCTTGAGTTGTCCTGGGTGGCTCTTAAGATAGTCCTTGCGGAAGAGTCGCAGTCTGTTGAAGTTAGCGTTACTCTCGCCCACAGCATCGTGTCAGAATCATTCCATGACCCCAGATTTGTCACCTACGAGCGATGCCAACGGCCTAGGTGAATCCGGTCTTTGACTCCGAAGGGCGGCCGAGAAAGAATTTCTCCAAAGGAGTTCGGCTTTCAGGGGTCACAGACGAAGTCACAGAACGGCAGTTGATTGAAGGATGGATCAAGAAGATCTTTGATCAGCCTGGTACTGGGCCGTATCAACCCAAGGATCAAGTCTCTAACACAGAAGAACATCCATTTTACAACCCACATGAGGTCTCCCACGTCCCCTTTTACGCATGGAAATTCTGGGAGCCTTCCGCCATTAATTTCAGAGGTAAGCATTTTCGGGGTTACAACCATGAATGGCACACATTAGTGGAAGACTTGCCTAAGATTGCAAATGAAGAAGCAGGCTTGCTATTTGACTTTATCTCCAAGATCCTGGTGTACGAGCCTACCGAGAGAATAGCCGCAAGGGAGATCCTGGATCACCCTTGGTTTCATATTGATGATGGAAATGGGCATGGGATTGACAAAAAGCTGAAGGGGGAGGCTTAATTGCCCAACATTTTGTCCTTGCGCATAAGTATATTTAGATAAGACTAAATGGGAAATTAGATATGGAGTATGAGCTCTTCAAATGGTTTATTCTCTTGATTAAAAGGCCGTCAACTTCTCCCTGGGCGCAAAGATAGAGTAGCGAGTTGCCAAAGATCTTATGGCCGAATAGGTAGAGATGTCCGAGCGATATGCTACGTCAAGTCAAACCCACCATGATGGATTCCACTGAAAACTACCTATTTAGTCATGCCTCACAGTCCAGGCCGTCTGGACCCTGATTTCGTCATCCATTGCCGACGGAGCCGTCAGGTTTCTCTCAGAGGCCGATTCATCATCTATCCTAAACACCTCAGCATCGTGCTTTCCATCACGATGAGGGCGATAATTGTTGAGCTCCCATGTTGAGTGTTGGTTAGAGTGGAAGCCCGTCTTAGATCTTTTGGTGTTCTCGGTGTGGCTTCCGAAACCACTGGATTGACCGTAAGAGCTTTCTTGTAGCCTTGAACCCCCCATTCGCTTCTTGTACATGGTGATGAATGGTCGTAACATTGGTATGCTGACACATAGGATGGCGAGGTTCGGCTCGAGGATAAAGAGGAGGATCGTTGTGGGCATGGTGCCAGTAACGTTGTTGGTCAGGTCGACAGTGGAGATATATATGAACCTAAACACAGCGCAAACTACACAACTGTCAGGGGGTTAGAAGGATACGATACTGGAAGGCGAGGGTTCTCACGCTGTGCCAAGTCCAAAGCAAGACATGATAGCGAGCTTCTCAACAGTCCTCTTCTGTAAATGCCACAGCGAGTGCATCGGTAAAGCCATGATAATAATATCTCCAACCGCGTTGGTCGCAATGAGGGACTGGATAAAAGGGATATAGGCGCCACACTTCCCTTGGCCAGTCCATTGTGCTGAGACCGGATTGCAGAGGAATATGGAAGCAAAGACACAGGCAATGTTCCATGCGATGACGAACCCTAGGGCGATTTTGGAGGACCACTGCATAAATCTAGTCGGGAAGACGCGGAGGAAGAAGCAGAGCATGCTTGCTTTGCACAGGGCCAGGAGGGTGATATAGACGGGCTGCATTCCGAACGAGACTTGGAGAATCCATGGGACATTGGGTAAAACTAGATTTATCAGTATATTTGTTAAAGTCTTGTTGACAATTTCCATCGTTTGACCTACGTTCTGGGTGTTCTTGTAGGCTGTGGCCGCTGCCGGTGGTTGTGACTGACGCAATTAGCACGTTGTATACCGGCATCATATTTCCTAACCATAGACTCACAGACGCCTTGGCAAACTAGCATTGCAACGCCCATGGGCTGGGAACCTGTTAGTACTCATGATCGAAATAGACAGTTTGTAGACTTGCAGTTGCGAGCATAACCAGCACATCATCCAATCCTAGGCCAGGACCCCAAAGGCGTCCTATGACTCTCAGAGTAACAACGATCAAGACAATGAGAACGACAATGCAGTTGATGATGAGCTCGATGCGCACCTCGGGCGTGACGGGCATGCGCTGTTCGGGTAGCCACATATTGTCGAGTGACAAGAGAAAGGAATCATGGCGGTCAATGAAGGCATCGTCCGGCAGTTCAACCTTCTAAAAGAAAGAAGAATTCGCATTACGATGCCCACATTTCCGAAGGCCTGATGGGTACCCGGCTCACAACTGCCGGCCCTCTCATATATGACCGTTGTCATCGTTTCAAAACATGCCCACATACAAGCATCTTCCTCCATAACCAGTCTGCCAGTAAACAGGTTCGCGTGCGAATACTACTCTGGACTGTAGCTCCAGGTGTTATCCGCAAATCTCCCAGCTTCGTGGTCCATGAGAGCTGGTGTCTATGCTCTATTTGGCGCGTTGCTCCGAGGAGCGTTACCATGAATCAGGGGAGGTTGTAATGGGGCAGAGGACTGAATCAATGTGCTCCACATGTCCCCAGACGTATACCCACTTGATCGTTTCGCTGCGAATCGGGACGACGAGCATGGACACTGTCTGGGCACCGATATCTTTGATGTTGAAAGGTAAGAAGAGACCGACCGGAAGCAGTTGCTCTGATGCAAGACCCTGATTTACCACATTTATTACATCTGAAAACCTCATAAGAGTAAAGATATTTGGTGGAGATATAACTCTCATATCTCAGACCTCCCAGCCTGTCGGTGCGACTATGAAAAGGGGCCATCGGCTAAGCTTCTCGGCATCGACAACCTTGTCATAATGCAACCAACCTCGTGGGAGGTTCGCCTATTTTGAGGCCATTTCCTCTTCCGAACAAATCTCCGTGGACGTTTCAATCCATGATCCCGGCTCTATGTGCACGAACGCCACAGATGTCAACCCACATTCAAAACGTTGAGGGTACGCTAGCCAGGTCTCTCTACGAGTGTGGTATAAGTTGATGCATGTACAGGGAGTTCGACGAGGTTGGTTCTATCGTGCGACGATTAATCACCGACCCACTGGCAGAGGAACCATTTACACGTCGATCAAGGCTAAGAAAATTGTATAAATACTACGTCCAGACGAAATTGCGAGAGAATCCACATCCCAGACACCAATTGCATCCCTTCCTACCAACAATATTCCCTTCTTCAACCCCAAAATGGCTGAAACGCGCACCACCAAGCAATGGATCCTCGCTGCTAAGCCGGTCGGCACTCCCACCATCACTGGACCGAACCCTACCTTTACTCTCCGGACAGTAGAGCTGCCACCCCTGGAGGAGGATCAGATCCTGGTCAAGGTGCTCTACTTCTCCAACGATGCAGGCATTCGCACCTTCATCGGTTGCACTGTTGACGAGGATCGCATGTATCTTCCCCCTGTGCCGATCGGTGCACCGATGCGTTCTGGTATTATCGGTGAGGTGCTGGAATCTAAGTCTAAGAAATTCACCGTCGGTGACTTGATTATGGATTTCCATCTTGCGTCATGGAGTGAAAAGGCTATCTTGGACGACGACAAAGTCCAGCCCGTGGCCCCGTTACCGGCCGGTCTATCCATTACCCACTACCTCGGTGCATTTGGAGGCTCTGGCCTTGCCGGTTATGTCGGTCTCCTTCACGTGGCTGAAGCAAAGCCCGAGCATACAGTCGTTGTTTCCGCCGCTGCAGGAGCAACAGGATCAATGGTCGTTCAGGTCGCAGCCAAGCTCCTAGGGGCCAAGCGGGTTGTCGGAATTGCTGGGAGTGACGAGAAGTGCGCGTGGGTACGAGACCATCTGGGTGCTCATGCTTGTGTTAACTACAAGAGTCCGACCTTTGTTGAGGACTTGAAGGCTGCGACGCCAGATGAGGTAGATGTTTTCTTTGATAATGTCGGCGGCGCTGTCTTTGATGGTGTCCTCACCCGCATGAAGAAGCACGGCGTCATCGCTATCTGCGGAGCCGTCAGCATTTATAACTCAGAGGAGCCTACCACGATCCGCAACTGGTTTGAGATTGTGTCTCAGAGGCTCACCATCAAGGGCTTTTTCATGTTTGACTACATGGATAAGGTGCCCAAGGCGATGGAGGAGATTATTGGTGCTGCAGCTGAGGGGCGCATCAAGGTTGATATTGAGGATGTGGTGGAGGCCACGATCGAGGAGGTGCCTAACGTGTGGATAAATGTGTACAAGGGTGCCAACAAGGGCAAGTCGGTCACCAAGCTGGTTGCTTAGAGGGGGGGCAGGGTGCTCTCTAGGGATAAGAGCTTGCCCAGGTCATGACGAAACGGGCTTCTTTAGACATACAGACTTTAAATAAAGACCCCAACGGATGAATAAGAGGGTTATTCAATGCATAACTGTGCTAATGTCTATAAATGTCTATCTGCTCTATGCCAATTTGGGTAAAGTAAGGTATGTAATACAAATACATGTCAAGAAATAAAGTCTTATCAGGAGCCAAGCCAACCGACATAGCCAAATGATACCTTCTAGTATCCCAACTTAAACCCTCCCCAGTTCAACTTGGTAAAAGTCAAATCTGGGTCATAGGCATCCCTGATCTTGCGCATTCTCTGGATATTCTTCTTTCCATAAGTCTGGATGGGATCCTGCCACTCAGCAGCATCTCCCATGTACAGGAAATCCGTCGCAAGGCCCTTGGCGCGGTTATCCTCATGTAGTCGCACGAGATGGTGCTGTTGCCAAGCAGTGACGCGCAAATCATCTTCCTCATTTGCCCAAGAAGTAGTAAACTGCCACCCTGTGCATCGTTAGAACAATATCCTTCTTGAACTCGGCTGTACTTACAGATGTAGGACTGGTCATCGTTCAGACCAAATGTGTTGCCAATGCCGTTACGCTTACTAACAGTCACGGCCGACTTGGGGACAAAGTTCAAGATGAACGTGGGTAGGATTCCAGGGACATCCTCGATTTCGTCCATGGCCGCGATCCATTGGTCGTAGATATAAATCAGCTGCTCGGCGTCGGGCTTGATGGTATAGTGACCAAATTGAATACTGGGGAAACTTATTAATCAAGTCCATCTTGCAAGATGGGATAACGTACCGGAACATCTGATTAGGACTCTCCATCTTTGAGTGCCACTCGACCGGCGGCATCACAGCATTGGTGCGGCTCACGGCAGGAATAGCACTGAAGGCAGAAAACTTTGGTGGCGGTGACTCTGTCGTCTCCTCAAGCCCGAACACTTGTGGCGTAGCCTTTTTGGTCGTGACATTGTAGTTGATGTTGATAACCGCGCCGGCGCCCCTGCTTCCATCCTCGGACAGGAGCATCTTGCATGCCGCGCGGATAAAGTCGTGAGCGTGGTCATGGTCGAAGATCTGGTACGTGCTGCTCACGAGGGGGACATCATACGTCTTGAGCTCAAACTTGGTGACAAGGCCGAAACTGCTGCCACCCCCCTTCAGTGCCCAAAACAGATCCGGGTTGGAAGTTTGGCTGGCGACGACCTGTGTACCGTTTCCGAGTACCACATCGTAACTGACAACATTGTCCATAGTGAAGCCATACTTGTTGAGAAAGTATCCCACGCCCCCAATGAGGGTCAGACCCGGAACTCCAATAGTCTTGAGCCGCCCTCCGATGGTGTATAGTCCATGGGGGGCGAGAGCCGTGTACACGTCGACCCATTTTGCGCCTGCACCGACATCTATGGTGGACTTGTTCAAGTTGACGTCGAGCTGTTTGAGACCATTGAGGCCAACGAGCACACCGTTATCAATATTATTCGAGCCGGGGTACTAGGTGGTCAGCGGGGTCTGTCTATTGAAAACGTGGAGGCGACTTACATTCATGTGTCCGCCGCCACGAATCGCAAACTGGGCCTTCTCCTTATGAAAAATGGTAACCGCTTCGGCGACGGCTTTAGCTGTGGTAGGGAGGAAGATACAGGCTGGCTCCTTGTTCGACCTGATGTCCCAGAAGTTAATTCGTTCAGACTCGTAGTCTGAGGAGTTGGGCATCAGTAGCTCCTTGGGGTACGCCGATTGTAGCTGAGCGCAGGCATTCTGAACGCTGCTACTAACGGTCAATGCGAGAGTGCCTGTACTGGCAGCAATGGCCAGTAGGGCGTGTGTTGGGAGCTTCATGGTGAGGGTTGTCGATAGCAGATGAGAGGTTGGTAGTCAAATCATTTGAGAGCAGGTCAAGGCGATTGCTTTATATATCTCGAGACCGGCATCGCCGCAGGACGCGTCACATAAATAGCCAACGTTATAGGTATACGACAGCAACTTCATAGAGACTAGTATGCAACATCCACAAAGAAAGCCGATTGCGAGAGCGTAGTCCTCCTGTCACATCGTAATCTAACCGAGCCTAGAGAGGCTTGGAAGATCCCGCCAGCCCTAGCAAAACCGCCGGCGTATGTTTTGCATTTGCTGCCAGCACCTCTCGTCATTGGATGAACGTCAATCAATGTGAGGATCACTACTCAATCTTGGTCTGCCCAGCCCTAATGCATTGAAGCCCCTATGCTAAATCATTTAACTTAATTAGCTAGTGTGGTGGTCAGTGATCCCCCCCGCCTCGGTCTCGGTCTCGGTCCCGGTCCCGGCGAGACCTCCAAGTCCGCTGAGGAAAGCCAAATATATCTATCTATATAGTGTGTCAACCTTGCTATACGAGTATTTCATGACAAATCCCCTACGCGCCCCTATGCCAACTCCATGAGACAAGCCCCATGTTATCCTGCTGCTCCAGCGAGTCCCAGATTTTTCCCGGGATCGGGCACGATTCGAGCTCCCCGAGGATGAAATTGTCATAGGCGTCAGTAACACCGAAAACTCCGTGGTTCTCACGGTGGAAAATTCTCTAAAGAACGACGATGAGGCTCGCTTCCCCTGGGGGAAGAACAGAACACATAAGGAAAGAAATCTGCAACAGCATGTTGGTATTCTCAGTATCATAACCTCGCAGCTTGAGAGCAAGACTACCCTGGAACGCGCACAACATGTTCCTGGACTGTAACTGCAGGATCTTATGGCATAGGATGCTTTTTCTCTGTGAAAAGCTTTCCATGAATTCTGAATACCTTTGTTTTCTTGTTTAAGTGCTATGTATCCTTGAGGTATGTGTCTTTTATACCATCCATTTCAGAGCGAAAAACTGCCAGCTCGTTTCATCCAAAGCTAGGCCTCTTTACATTTATCCCTGCCAATTTCTCACACAATACTTAACGTGACCCGGAGATGTGGCAATCAACCCCTCATAGACGGCTTGCTTTCAAAAAGCTCAAATCTCGCGGAGCAGTTACCTCGGCAATGATTTCATCTCTTGACCTGCCCACATCCTTGCCAACAAGCTCTGAGTAGAGCTTCTGAATTCTCTCAGTGACTGGTCCTCGTTGTCCATCTCCGATTGTTCTCCCATCGACTTGGGTAACATGTATCTGTGATGGGAACGTTCCGGTGCAGAAAGCCTCATCCGCGCCGTAAACTTCAGTGAGAGTAAAATCGAGCTCGCGAACAGTGATGCCATTGGCACGGCACACGTCAATTGTCTTTTGTCGTGTGATACCCTGCATCTGGTTATCCTTGGTAGGAGCCCAGACCTCATTGTCTCGGATGATGAAGAAGTTGACCGAGTTGCACGTCTTGACGAATCCACGCAGATCAAGCATGAGTGCCTCATCAACGTTCATCACATTGGCGCTGATGCAGGCCTGGACATCGGTGGCCTTGGAAATGTGATTCCATTGCTCATCCTTGACATCGGGAGGACCACGTCGAACCCATGTCGTAGCAAGTCGCAACCCTCGGCTCTTGGAGTTGGGATCAACGGCCTTTGATTCCGGAATGATGACAATTAAAGGCAGGCCGATGTTGACGCGGGGGTTCTGGTATGGTGTGGACTTTAGGCCGCGGCTCACGACTAGGCGCATGTGAACATGTTCATCTTGGCCCATGTCGTTTGCATCCAGAGTATCATGGATCAATCCGAGAAGATCTCCCTTTGAAAGGCCGAGATCCATGGCCATGGCCTTGGCAGACTGAAATAGACGGTTGATGTGTTCTCGAGCAAATTGGACACGGCCCCTGTTTGCGCGAATGCCTTCCTATAGACAAGTTAGTACAGCACACAGTAAAATGTTGATCCAAGGCATAACCCACCCATATGCCGTCTCCAATGAGAAAGTTGGAGTCAAAAACTGAGACTACCGCCTCGGCTCTTGGAACCAACTTGAACTCTCCAGTGACGCCATCACGAATTCCAACCTTTATCGGTCAGTCAATTACATTTATAGTATCGGGATTGGGGTTGACTTACGCGAATAGTCTTATTCTTTGCGTTGGGGACGGATGAGTGTGTTGAGCCAGAGCCCTTGTTTGTAGTGCTTTGGTTCGTCATCTTGCTGACCTGATATCGACAATGTTGGCTCGAGAGAATCTCAATGACTAGAAACTCCCAATTGTGTCTTGATAGATGGTAAGAAATGAACTATACTACCCGAAGCACATATATATGGCGTGCTTCGGTGTCGACCGGCGGTTAACTCGGTCATAGCCGAGCCAGAATGCTGAAAGTCAATTCGGACGTGTCCGACTTATCGACGGGCTGAAAGATAAGCCTCGTTGCTTATGCCTGGTGTTCAGACTAGGGACAACTCTTTGAAATGAGCCGAAACCGTTAAAAGATTCATAATGCCTCATGTTACAGGGAATAAACCACCTGTTAATTGGGTCCGAGAGGGTCGGTATTCATGGTGTCATATGATCCTACAACAAGTTTTGCGGAAATTCTCATACTTTAGGGGATATTTCCTGCTAAAACCCACCGTCGTCTTTGCGTGATAGCAGCGCTGCTCTATCGTCATCAGCAAGCCCTGTGGTTCGTCTGTTATCGTGTCTCGGCCCCGTATTTCGCTCTTCATGCGACGACTTGATTGACTCGAGCACGCCCAAAGGAGCATGGCCATCTCGGTAGCGTCCGAGAGGTGAGCTCGGTCTCCACCGAGAGCTTCGATGTACACCGAGCCTACTATCAGTGCCTCCATGTTATCTGGGTTTGCCCCACGATCTCCGGGGAGTTGGGACAGCTAACTTTGTAACCCCATATCTTGTGTTGACTCTATAAAACCAAGCTCATGGGTCCTCGTGAATCTTCCCTCGAGTTCCAATACACCACGATTATATTTCATTTTCTGCGCCCATTTTGAGACCATGTCACTTCACGAGACACCTGACAAGGATCCTGTCAAGGATATGCATCAGACTGTGTCTTCGGATGGTGGAGATGGCCCGGTTACGGTGTTGACAAAGGCCCACGCCAAGCGTCTCCTCTTGAAGACCGACTTGGTTGTCATGCCTCTTGCTGTCTTGAGTATGACACTCGCATTCTTGGACAAGGTACTGGATTCTGTCAAGCTGGAAGTATTGTTTGCTAACTAGAAACATAGAACGCGTTGGGATACGCTGCCATCTTTGGTATTAAAGATGATGCCAACCTCAAAGCCCAGGAGTACAGCTGGCTCAGTAGCATCTTCTACTTCGGTTATCTAGCCATGGAATTCCCCAACCTTTGGCTCATGACCAAGATCCCTATCGGCAAATACGTCAGTGCGTGTTTGGTCATGTGGGGAGCTTGCCTCTGCTTCATGGCACTCTGCCATAACTTTGCTGGTCTGGCGACGATTCGCTTCCTTCTTGGTGTCTTTGAGGCTGCCGTGCTACCATGCATGATGATCATCAACTCTATGTGGTATTTGAGGCACGAGCAGCCTCTTCGCACAGCATTCTGGTACAACACTTTTGCTGGAGTCTTTGGTGGTATCTTGTCCTACGCCATCGGACAAATAAACGGGTCCTTGTCTACTTGGAAGGTGAGTTTGCCGTGTCTTTGTTTCGCAAAATGTATTGAAAACATTTCAATACTAACAGCTCCTTTTTAGTATATCTTCCTTATCTATGGATCAATCACTGTCCTTGCTGGAAGCCTGGTGTTCTTTGGCCTTCCTGACACACCATCTCAAGCCTGGTTCTTCACCGCCGAGGAGAAGAAATTGGCCCTCATTCGACTTGTACCTAACCAAACTGGCATCGAATCAAAGAAGGTGAACTATTATAGGCTACCCCCGTCTAACAACTAGAAATACTAACAGGCCGCAACAGGCATTCCATACAGCCCAGATTTGGGAAGCTCTCCGTGACCCCAAATGCTACTGCATCTGGCTTGGAGTCTTTGGGTATGCTATCGCCAATGCTGGCATCACCAATTTCAACCCACTTATCATTGCGGGTTACGGCTTCAGCAAGACAAAGACGGTGCTTATGGCTACTCCCCAAGCCGCCGTGGCCATGGTAAGTCAGGCGATCCTCACCACCATTGCGTTCTTCATCCCCAACTTGCGTTGCATCTTCTGGATTATGGGCGCAATCTTTGGTTTGGCTGGTGCTACCATGGTACATTCTCTGGATGTCGCAACTCAAAGAGATGCCTCCCTTGCTGGCGTGTATATCATGGGCTTCTACAATGTCCCGTGGGTCTTTCTCCTTAGCTTGTCCTCTTCCAACACTGCTGGCGCCACTAAGAAGAGCTTCATGGGTATCTCTATTGCGATTGTTTATGGTAAGCACATCTCCGCCTTGCGGAAACGGCGTCTTACTGATTACTATTAATTCTAGCTGTCGGAAATATCGTTGGACCCCAGTTCTTCCTCGATAGACAGGCACCTACGTATGCTCTAGGGATTGGCTCCATGCTCTGTGCATTTGCCCTCATGGCGGCTACTGGTATGGCGTACTATGCCCTCTGCGCAGTCGAGAACAAGAGGCGAGATGCGCAGTATGGAAAGGCTCATGACACCATTGATGCTGGGTTGGAGGCTGAGAGGAATGACCAGACTGATGGACAGAACCCCAACTTCCGATACACATACTGAAGGGTGGGCTCTGGTTGTACTTATGGAAGAGCACAGGGTGCATTATAGGTAGATAAGTAGTAACATTCTACAAGAGCATGGATTGTCACTGCACATCCTTGTGCAGAGGATTGGAATCATGACTAATTAGACCTGTCTCATACTGTATGATGTGGTTGTCTCGGCCGAATTCCAATGGTGGAGATAGGGGGCGAAGATCGCAGCACAGGCCTTACCCACACTACTTCTCCTCCCGCCAGACCAGGATCCCGTTGGCGTATAGTCCCGTGATGATACCGATGCCTCTCTTTGCGTCCCTCACGGCCGTCGTGCTTGTAGGGAACTCTGTGCTGGAGTAAAGATACTTCAACCCACCCTCCTCGCTCCACTCTGCCACACCAGAAGTCGCCTCACCCTTGGCACAGTACTCCTTCATCTCTGGTGATGCAGCCTCTAGTTCGCTGGGATCATTGCAGATGTGTCGCGTTTCAGCAAACTTGTTGCATGCAGGCACAAACGGGTGGCCAGCGATAAGGAGTTTGCCATTAGCCCAAGAAAGGTTGTCGGGAAGGAATGGCACACGGATTTTGGTAGGGTTCTCAAACGTCAGCTTGTCCGGTGTGTTGAATAGAAGAACAGTTCCTGAAGAAGTGGAAGAAACAACCACGGTCGAGCTGTTGAGTATTTCAATGCCATTTGCGAAAGGGACTCGCGCGACGACGGTTGCTTCAACTTCAGGGTGTTCGAGGCTCACATGAACGACAGGACCGAGAGGTAGGGATAGATAGGTCTCCAGGAGGCTCAAAAATTTTGACTGTGCCCTAGTGAAGTAGTGGGCGTTCGTGACATAGAACTCTTTCTCGCTGATCAAGGCGATAGCATTAGGAGCGTGGACAAGAGGGTGCTCGATTGTGCGGACGTGCTTTGCCGTCAGTGACGCGATGTCCAGCTTGAACAACTCAATTCGAGGGCCTGCCTTGGCATGGTTCGTTACAAAGAGCGTGGATGTCTCTTGGTGATACGCGAGCCCCAACGTGTGGAAGTCTTGAGCAGAGGCAAAGTCTTCCAGCTTGATGCGGGTGAGAGACTCGGCCTCTGGTTTGGCTGCATTTTCGTAGTCGTAAGCCCAGAGGTCAGCGTTGGCGACCTCTCCTCCAAGGAATACGCCCTGCTCACGAGTTAGTGGGATCTGCAAAGGGAAGGGGGCTCATGGCATCCATACCATGACCGTGTTCCATCGCTCCCTGCCGGCATCACAGGCAATGATGGCTAGGTGATGTTCCTCAAGGAGGAAAACATCTTCACAGCTTCTCATACGGTCCTCAAACTTGATCTCATATTTGCCGAGAGAGTTGGTCCGGTGGAGCCGAGCAGGCGTGTTTGTATAGAAGAATGAGAGAACAGTAGACCGCTCATACAAGAAGGGTATGAGGAGGCCCAGCGCTACGACGCCCTGGATTCTGTCAGTAGCATTCTTGTTTCAAGAAGAAGAAAACTCACGAAAAATCCCTTCAATGCCATGACTTGAGATCAGAGACGTCAAAAGCGAGATGGAGAGTGAGAAATTGGTTGGGAAGGGAGAACAAAGGATACCACCCTATGTTACCACTCGGATTTACAAAGGTCCGGCCGTAAGCTTGTTGATGCGCGCGCAGAATGAACCTTAATTCTTGACGCGTTCCTTCGAGCAACAATGTGCGTGTCTGTGCCCATTTTATGCAAGCATCCATGTCTTACGTGGGACGCTGCTGATCACTTCCCGCGAAAGGGAATGGATGGCAGCTTGCATAATAATGTGGTGAGACTCTATTCCTCCATGTCTCTTCAAACCTTGGGGTTTACCTCTTGGTCTGGGTGTCAATTAAGGAGGGCATGGCGGCGAGTGAGCGTGGTATTACTATCTTGCGAAAGTATGGATCACTAATGTCGAACATTTTTCATTAGCTACGGACGGCAGTAATACTGGATTTATCCTGATAGTCATGGGCCACATCCATGGTAAGCGGTGATTACTGTGCTCTGGAACCGGACTTTCCGTGATGACAACCGTAAGCAAAGCGAGGATGAAGAATAAATGGGAAAAGCCTTTTATTTCTGAGCAATCTGTCGCTAAATAGTCAATACAGGGTAACTGAACTCTTAGAACCAAGCCGGGATAGAATTGGGTTTATCAGAACACTAGGCCGGCATTGGACTCTTCTCACGTGCCATGGCGTCAATCAGTCCATCTCCACAAGCCCGGACCCGTCCGAAGCTCTGGGATTTCGCCATCCTCGATTCCTCCGACTGTCAAACACCTAGGCCGACCAATCTACCATTGACCACATGTTTTCCAACCTCCAACCATCCGTCTCCAAAGCATGTAGTCGCTGCCATGCTCGAAAAGTCAAGGTTGGCACTTTAGTGTGAGCAACTCTCAACCTCGGCTGACTCCGACGGTCTACCTAGTGTGATCTCAAAGTACCCCGGTGTTCTGCATGTACAAGACAAAATGACGTGTGTAATATCACCGAATGCGTTTCGTATCCTTATTCTGTAGTAGAGAGCCTTCAGGATCAGATCAATGACCTACAGGCCAGGCTACGCGACTTGTCAGAGCAACCCAATCTGGTCATCGGCGTCCCATCCCAAAACATTCAGCCAGTGCCAGTCAATCTTCAAAAAGAAGCTGAGGAAGTAGGTTTCCTTACAACCGGAGGATCAAACCTATATTCTGGAAGTAAATATGGTGAGTGACGTTGGCGCCCACTCTCAGGCTGGCTGATTTATACCTTTTAGTGGGCAGTGCTGCTGGATCAACATTCGCAAGAATATTCTTCAAACAACTCAACTTAGTTCCTTCATGGGCTACTGGTCAACAAGGGGGAAGCTTAGACATGTGTCCGTCGGAGAGGTCTGCTGCTCTTCCACCCCAGCCAGTTGCTCGATCTTTACTTGGCATCTACATCGCTCGCGTTCATATTTGGTGGCCATTTCTTCAACTACCCTACTTAAGGAGAGTTTTCCAGCACATATATCAGGAGCCAAGGCAATGTGCCGACCACGAAAAGTTTGTTGTGTTCATTATTCTTGCGCTAGGGAGCTCCCAGCTCACCTTGAAGGACAAGGATTCCCCCCCAGCACTGGATCTGAACGACTCCGGCTCTTACTTTCAAACAGCTTTACGATTCTTCAACAACTTTCATGATCATCCTCGAGATCTATTTGGGATACAGTCGGTCCTGCTCGTGGCTGTGTGGATGCTAGACTCATCTTGTAGCAGCCACAATAACGACCTGTGGCAACTGGGTAGATATATCATGTCTTGTGCCATTGAAGCTGGGCTCCATAGACACAATACTGATTGGGGATTTACAACTGAAGAGCTGGAGGTGAGAAATCGGACATGGTGGTGCGCTTATAATCTTGAGAGGTTAGTGGACGCTTGTGCTTCAAGGAGTTTCGCTCACAGGGTGCAAACAGACAAGTTGCTACAATCACAGGCCGCGTACTGTCCATACGTGATCATGCAATACATACTTTGTTGCCTACGGCTTCAAGTTTCGACGCCTTAAATCCGCTTGAGGGTTCGATAGCGCCCATCTTCCACAAGCACAACATTCAACCTTTGCGCCATGTAATAGCCCTTCGTCGGATCGGCGGTCGTATTCTTGAGTCCATCTATATCGCCAGGGGGCCGGATGGCACAGCCATGGATACTACATTTCAGCAAATTTGTACAACGTCAGATCAAATCCGTCGAGATCTTGAGACATGGGAACAGCAACTGGAAGGGATGACACTGAAACCTTCTCGGGAGTACTCTGAGATGAAGGTCGAATATTGTCTCTTGCAACTTTTGTTGCATAGACCGTCGCCGACATTTATGGTTCCCTCCCGTCAGATGGCCTCATACTGTTCCAGAGCGGCATCGACTGCAATTCACCACTGGTCAAAGATTGATGCAGAATATGGCATCTCGGCAGTGTGCCGTTGTTTTAGACAACTCCATGATATTCTATTAGTTGGCTTGGCGGCTCTATACTGCGACTGGTGAGTGGTGACACCATCCTGGCCAAGTATAATTACTGACATCCGGGTCGTAGGCAGAGCACGGCACTCCCTCAAATGAGGAGCGAGGATACGCAAAGGGGATATCGCCATAGGAGCGACACGAGTACCTGCCTTGACCTCATTGAACGTGGAATATCCCACATGAAAGCATCTCATCTTGCACGCTACCGAGATCTCTTCCAGGCTGTGAGGAACAAAGTCTATTCGAGGACCTCGGTCACCGAGACCTCGCCAATGGAGTCAATCCACGTCGACTCGACTGTGCCTCCAGAACCGTATACTACGTCTGAGGGTCTCACATTTGGTGTGAATGATGAAATGGTGTACTCGATGGGAGATGGTGTGGAGGCCTATATGAACCAAGTCAACGAGTTCTTGGATGGCGGGGGTTTCGATGTGGATGAGGCTCTTAATGCTTGGTATGACGCTCTTATGGAAGAAATGCAGGGCAACTGAATTTGGTGATTAAGTCGTTGCGTACCTTTAAAAGTACTATAGTTCTAAGAACACCAAGCATTACAACCAAGTACTCTTCTTGTCTCTAGAACACAATGCCGCCACCATCTACAACCATATCCGCGCCATTGATATAACTGCCAGCTTTGGAACACAACAAAAGGACCATACCACTCAACTCCTCGGGCAATCCCATTCTTCCGCTCGGGTTTCTCTCTGCCCACGTTTGTCTTGCATGAGCCAAGCCCTCTCCCTCATTCAAGATGGTATCCATATACCCGGGGCTGATACTATTGACCGTTATCCCATATCGCGCCCACTCAGCCGCAAGACTGCTCTTGAGCATCAAGATAGCCCCCTTTGAGGTGTTGTATGCAACCTGTGGCTGGGGGAAGTTGACGCGATGTGCTGAAATGCTCGCAATGAAGATGATCCGACCACCGTTTCCCTGCTTGACCATCTGTCTCGCAACTGCTTGCGCACAGATAAAGCTCCCTGTCGTGTTGACTTCGAGTAGCTTTCTAAAGTCGCTAACTGGCAAGTCGAGAGCATGACAGCAGCTGACGATCCCGGCGAAACAGATGAGGTAGTCAACCGATCCCAAGAGGTCAACCGTCATAACCACGGCAGTAGTAACCGCGTTTTCATTCGTAACATCAACCGACAGAGACTCAATTTTGGCGCTTGGAAACTCTTCTTTCAGTTGATGAATACTTCTCCGGGCAGCTTCCGAGGCGACATCTAGATCCAGTAGCATGAGGCCATCAAGTCCGTGCTGCAACAACGCCCGGACAACGGTCAGCGCGATGTTTCCTGTGCCTCCGGTGACCACTGCAGTCCCCGAGACAGTGAACCGAGATGAAGCATCATCAGAGCGTGAGGCTATACGAGTTCCAGCACCGGGCAAAGAGGTGAGGCCCGTTGCAAGTGTCATTGAGGGAATCTGACGCTTTGTGAGGTCGGCTCGAGCGGCTGGGTCAGTCATAATGGCAGCGGTAATGTTTCGACTTTATAAGTTGAGGTAATTGAAGCACAAGTAGTAGTCAAGAATAGGTAGTTGAAAGTGTTCCTCAGTTCCCCGCATTCCATGCGAGTTGAATATCTCCATGCCGTGTTCGACACGTGACACTTGCATGCATTTGGTACTCGTGTGTTTCCGTTGCATGGATGTGAGTTGACAAGAGAAGTCGTGGCATGCTTGGAGGTAGTCAATTCACTCTACGGCCTCGAACGGATGCTATCTTAAGGTCAATTTCTCATCATTTCCAATGTCGCGATGGACTAATGTACTAATGAGTAGCACCTTCGAAGGCAATTGGCCAAGATAGATAGGCGCCCAAGCTTATCTTGTGTACAGCCTAACATCAAGCCAGTGTAGTGCATAGATGATTATGCGTGACCTGTAGGGCATTAGGCCCAGGCTCTCACGATTGTAAGGCTGGTCAACGTGGACCTCTGGCCAAGGAGTGAGGCCGTCGAGATACCGCGATTTTTGCTTATTCCTTCGTGAGGAGGACGGAAAGCTGCGTGGTTGGCTTTTATTGGGCGAATTCATCGGAATCAGGCTGTTGAAAAGCTCCATGATCAGCCAGTGTAAATTGTAGGGATAAGGTGAGTGGTTGCACATTGACAAATCACAATGCACTGCATAGCAGACCAGCACCGTAAAGGTGTCCAGCAAATCACACTATGGCATTGAATTTCCGCTCTGGCAGCCCTCAGAGTTGCTGGCCACGTCACTTGCACTTGGGGCATGATGAGATGGTGGGAGCTGAGGCCCTTGGTGCAGGGAATGCGCCTCACTGCTGTACCCAATCACGGCCCAACCACTCACGCCCAAGTCAGCAATGCAGAAGAGGTGTTTGAAGCCCAAAGGAGAAGATAAGTTGGGTACATCATTTCCAATTTCTCCCATCTTTGCTGCAAAGGAGAGACAGCTTGATTGCTGCAGCTCAACTCACGATGGCGTCGCCTACCAACACCGTGGCCGGGCTCAACGACCTCCTTCGCGGGCTGTCCTTGGAGCCCATGCCCAAAAGTGCCTCACCTACTGCGCTGACACGACCCGTCGAGATCTGGCGATCTTATCTTGCCGAATTTCTATCCACGTTGACCGTTCTCAACTGTGATGTCACCACCATCCAAGAGGCCATCGCCTCAACGACCGAGACTTCGCTTGGGGACTTGACGCTTATACTTCCACGGCTAAAGCTCAAGAATGTTGACAACAAGGCTCTCAACAGGTTAGCCTTTTCTGTAGCAGCTCAGGTTTGACAATCCCGGCTTGTAGGAGCATGCTTGATTCTGCTCTAACGCGTGCCTTTGTAGCTCCCCTTCTCATCCTTGTTCTTGGCACCTAGAGTGGATGACATTCAACTTCGAATGAAATTTTCACCTGACACGCTGCCACGACTTCTTTTGCCATACATTGCTGATCGCAAATCAGCGTATGGATTTGATCTTTCCCAAGGGCTTCGAGACCTAAAGGAGCCCAACAAAGGGAAAAAGAAGGTCATCATCGAATTTTCCTCTCCAAACCTGGCCACTGGTTTCAACGGAAACAATCTCAGAAGCACACTTTTAGGTGACTTCATCGCAAACCTCTACGAGGCTATGGGATGGGAGGTTGTACGACTCAACTACCTCGCCGACTGGGGCAAGCACATTGCTTTGCTTGTCGACGGTTACAAGCGATTTGGCTCCGAGAAGAAGCTTCAACAAGAAAGGTCAATCCATCTCCTGGACGTCTACGCCCAGATGGAAGGACTGTTCAAGCCAGTGCAAGACCCGAAAGGGAAAGCGAAGCAAGGTGAAAAATGTGCTTCCCCTGTGGAGGACAAGACGATTGGTTTCGAAAGAGACGAGACCTTCAAGAATATGGAGAGCCGCGATGGCGAGACTTTCAAGCTTTTCCAGCACTTCAGGGACATCACCATCGAAGATCTCAGGGTTGAGTACCAGCGTCTTGGTATTGGCTTTGATGAGTTCTCTGGTGAATCACAAGTCCGACCCGCAACGATCACCAAAGTCGAGAACACTCTGGAAGAGAAGGGAATTCTTAAACAGAGTAACGGATCGTGGGTCATAGACTGGGCCAAGCACACCGGCAAGAAAGGTCTCAGCACACAAACTATCCGTGGACGCGACGGCTCCACTCGATATCCCCTCCGTGACGTTGCGGCAGCGCTCGAACGTGAGGAGAAGTTCAACTTTGACAAGATGGTATATGTGACCTCCTCGGCCCAAGACAGTCATTTCCAACAGGTCTTCTCGGCTCTCGAGCTCATGGGTCGACGGGATCTGATCGAAAAGTTGCAACATATGAGCTTTGGTGCCATGCAGGGTCTTGAGGGAAATTCACTTCGGGAGATCCTCGACAATTGTGAGGCCAGAATGCGAGACGCCATGAACATGGAGCACGATGAGGAGGACCTCGATGGCAGCGCAGCCGAGAGGATTACAAACAACGCCATGGTCGGGGCACTGCTAGCCCAGGAATTGTCTAGGAAGAAGAGTCACAGCTACACCTTTGAGCTCAAGAAGTTGACGTCATTCAGCTCCCATTCCGGCCCCATGCTTCAAGGATGCCACACGAGGCTCACAGCGTTAATCAACGAACTGAGGTCCGAAGGCGCCGAAACTTCCGAGATAGACTACGCTGCGTTGAAGGATCCGGATTGCGCGAACCTGCTACGCGTTATGGCTCAGTTCCCCGACGTCGTTGCGGCGGTGTACAAATCGGCAGAGCCACATTCACTGCTTGGCTACTTGTACAGGCTTATGGACTCGCTATCTCTGGTTGTGCCTCATCCCGACGAAGAGGACGATGAAGATGAAGAGGGAAGCGTATGTACGGTACAGCAAGAAACAAGTCAAGGCGAGAAGAAGGCTCGTCTAGTGCTGTATCAAAACGCGCGGCAGGTGCTTGAGAATGGAATGAAACTGCTTGGTTTTCCGCTTGATTTGCAGGATGTTGTTGTGGACTTTACTAGCGATAGTGCTCGGCTCTGATATGACCTCTGGCTAGGTATAATGAATTTGCTCTTGATTGACCTACTTGCCATGGCCTTGTTATAGTTATGCCGAACTGTCGTACAGGCAAAGAATCTCATTACTCCCCAAGGAGTACCTTCAAGTATCTCTCAGGCAGGCCATAGTTAAACCATTTATGTAATAAGGACAGCCAGTATGGACCGAATTCGAAACCCATGGGTGCTTTTGGCTCGGATGGTCCGAGACAAGGACCAACGCTTCACATATGGGTGATGGTCCACCACTGCCTGACCTCAGCCCTCTCTTTATGAATGAGTTGGTCGGGCACTTGGTCAGGTAGGTAGGCCGATCTCGGCAGCGAATTGCTCAGTCACGTGGGGACAGAATTCTGTCCCCTGAGAACAACCTAAGGATTTAGGTTCTGTCCCTAACCCTCATCATGCGCCTCAAAGTATCATCGTTTTCTCCTCTGACCCTAAACCTTTATTCATTACTCACTGTAAATTTCTGTTTTCGGCAGTGCTGGATGGAAAAATGGTTACTTGGCCGTCTTGTATGTTGTCCCGAAGAAGTGGGCTTGCTGTTTGATAAGGTAAGGTTTGGGAGCTGAAGAGAATTAGAAAACCGGGAAAGAAGGCTTTTACAAGGGCTGAATGAGAATAAAGTAATACGCTTGTCATTTATAAATATTAGCCATTTCCATGATCGACAAAGAAGCATTTTGTCGAAAATATATACGAAATGCAAAATGCAGAAGCGCCCTCGAGACATAACTACCCTCTTGCAAGGCGAGATGCTCCCAAATGACTCCAAACGACCCTCCCTCAGATGGCTGATTATTAAGCCTCACCCTGTGTCTTGTCTTGATGGTGCTCTGCGTTGAGCTGAACCTCGGTGACATAGTTCTTGAAACCGCGAAGACTGACTTTCTTTTCAAACCTGGTAAAACAAGTGGTTAGCCAAAAGAACACAACAGGAGAAGATAAAGCGAACTATGGACTGACATTTCGTCAATTTCACCGGGGGTTCGGCGGGCCACCTCAGGGAGGATGAACCATGCGACAATGACCGCGACAGTGCCAGTTCCCGCAAAGCTGTGCTTGTTAGCATGTTGAAGGCTTGACACCAAAGGCGCATGTACTCACAAAAATCCGGTCTTAACACCCCAATGAGTGACAGAACCGTTGATCATGAGAGGCGTGCAGAAACTGAACATGATGGCGATCATGTTGGACACGGCAAGAGACCATCCAGCCGTTCTGGCGCGGAGGCGCTGCTGTGGAATCTCAGTAGCGTAAGCATAACCGATGGCAGAGGCGCCGGTAGTCGAGAAGGTTGCCAGGCAGGCGAAAAAGATCTGGTAATTCACAATTAGCCAAATTCGCCAAGACACGCGATACGACTTACGAGAAGGGAACTTGTGGCCTTGGCAGTATAGTCAAAGCAGCCGATGATGCCAAGGCACAAAACCGATACGACAGTAACCGCATAGGGATATACCGTCAATGGACGGCGACCAACTTGATCAGTGAGGGTGGCTGTGGCGATCATGGAAATAAGCTGAACACTTGACAGAATCAGAGTCACGAGGAAAGGATCCTTGTTGCCGGCGTATTGGACTGGTTTCCAGTTAGTTGGGTGAAAACAGCAACGGAATGAGAAGAAGCGGCCGCATACAGAAGTATGTCGCATAAGTGTTGAAGACGGCCAGGCCAACGAACTGCTGGGTAATCTTGGGCCATCCGGCAATGATGAACCGAATGAGGTTGCGGCCACGGAAGACTGCCCATGGACCAACCTCTTCGTCTCGCTCTGCTTGCGCGCGCTCCATTGCGACAGTGGCGGTCATAATATCCTGCATGAAGTTTAGCATTAGTGTCGATGAATCATCTTTCCTCTGGGAACGTACGATTTGTTCCTGGACGTCGTAACCTTCTACACGCCCGTAGCACAGGTTCAACACTTTGGCGGCCTGATCCGTCTTGCCTTTGCTGGCCAGCCACCAAGGGCTCTCCGGGAGAAAGATGAAGATGATCAGAATGAGGCCAATCATTCCCCACTGCTAAGTGTCAACGATGATTTAGCGCGTCTTTGATTTGGACTTACCTGTGTGTAGATGGCATCACGGAAGTCGTATGGGTTGCTGGCGTTGAGTCTGTTGAGGGCGACAGAAGCGAATAGTTGGCCCAGGACAAACCAGCTAGGATAGATCAGCTTTCGCCTCTGGGGAAATCTGCAGTGAGTAGAGACTTACAAGGTATATGCGTTGATGAAGAAACCTCTCAGCTGGGTGGGCGAGATCTCTGAGAGATACAGAGGCATGGTGGATTGCAACATACCAACACCCATACCAGAAAGAAGTTTCGCGACTAGCCAGTGGTCCCAGGCGGTAGCGAATGTCTCGGTGAAGATGCTCTGTCGGGAACTCAGCAATGCCACAATTAAAGAGGCCGAAGGCTTCAATACTTACAGCAGCAAGGGTGACCCAGATAATCAGCAGCGCAGGCTTGCGGCCCAGACCGTCGGTGGCATATTGAAGAAGCTAGCAATCGTTGTTAGGGGGTTCCAAAACGGCAAGACAAGATTCAACGTACAACTTGGCCGACAGTTTGACCAGCAGACTGGATACCGCCCCATGCCGAGATGTATTTGCCAGCAATGATGGTGGTCCCAGGGCTCGAAAACTGACGGATGAAGCCCTTGTTGGAGACGATGCCGCCATTGAGGTTGATCTCTACACGTCGTATCAGTTAACGAGCATCGGTAGGTGAAACGGCTGGATACTTACGATAACCATCCAGAGAGGCACAGAAGGCTGCAGTCATGGCGATGAGGCCGACATGCTTGTAGCGACGCACACTCTGCCAGACGCTAAGGTCATCAAACCTGGACCGCATCACGGGCATGGTGGCCGCGTCCCCGGAGGCGCGACGCTCCACCATTTCGGTGTCTTGTTTGGCCTGCTGCATGTCGATAGAGTTGAGTGCAACTGATGTGAAATCTTGATGAAGCTTTGGTGTGTTGACTGGTCTGTGTCGGGGTGCTGGCTAACGGACAAGGTCCTTTATACATCTCCAGATGTGATTGCGACGGTCAACCGGAGGTGATCCGGCCACTACCTAGCAGAAACCAACCATCCATAGCAACTAAACCTAAACCTGGGGAAGTCCGCAAACGCGGGGCCCCATACGAGCTTCCCCTTTGCTCGAAGGCCTAACTTGTTTCTCAGTCGAGTTGCAGTAGTTCGACTCAAGCGTGCCGCTTAGCCGAGCGTTCGGGGCACTTCGAACCGAAGCGCAACTTAACTGACAAGTGAGACACCTCGTGCCCATGCTTCACCACATCCATGAATGATCATCAAGGACAAGTTCTTGAGCATCGGAGAGAAGTCCATCAAAGTGGCGTGTATCCCTGTGATATCTTCGCATCAACAGCAGCCGAATCTACTCCAAACAGGTATTAGAATCGCGAGTATTGAGACCGAAATGACCTTATTTTCGGTAGCCATCACACCGAAAGACATCACAGCATTTTTCGACGAGTGAACGGATAATTATCCGCCATCATTTAGTAACTCGGTGACAGGTTGGCCGAGGCTTGTTTCTTGACGAGGTCCGAGCCATCTTGACACGGCAAGTTCTTCTCCCAAGCTACCCATGTATCATGCCCCGGAGGGTAAAGATCTCCCCATGGGGTATACAAGTGACAAGAAGAGAGTTTGAGGATAGTTGAGCTTAGGTGAAGATTTAAAAGGCGTGGTGTGACCTGTGAATTGCTCAAATCTGTGTTATCGAACTTATCGTGATATCTCACCTTGCAATATTTTTCTCGTCCAATTACCCACCTTCAATGACGCGTCTCCTTATCTCCATGTGGCTTGTGGGCCAGGCTTCCAGCCTGACCTTCAACATCCCGGCCACACCTCCATCCAATTCCAGCGGCCAGCTCTCTGCTGCTCCAGTTGGAGTTTCGTAAGATTTTTCTACCCTACTAATAACGGACAGACATTGACCAGTTCAAGCCTCGAATTCTTTGCCTTTCCAGGGTACATCAACAATGTTGCTGCTACACTGCCCTGCCTGGAAAACCTCAAGGACCTGACTGGGACTTGGCCTCCTATGAGAATCGGAGGGACCACTCAGTATGCAAACATCTCTCTGGCAGCCAACTGTTCTCACACTCACATCTTCCCAGGGACCGAGCCACGTACGATTCGTCTTCCACCAATGCCGTGACTTACACCGTGTCGGACCCAAAGGATGCCCCGGCGTCGCTCACATTTGGTCCTTCGTTCATGTCGCTGGCAGCTCAATACAGTGGCAAGGTGATCCTGGGACTTAACCGTCGACTGAACAACATTGGCAACTCCATTGCTGCCGCCAAGGTTGCCAAGCAGAGCATGGGAAACCTGGACGCAATCGAGCTCGGCAATGAACCAAACTGTAAGTAATCCCAAGAAGCCCTTCTCGTCCCGATTCTTATCATGTTCTAGTCTTCTCTAGCAGTGACCCCATTGCCAATGGTGCGTCCTGGACAGCCGCTGCCGACTACGCCTCCGAAGTGGCGTGGCAAGATCAAGTCTGTGGCAACTTGTCTACCTCTGGCCTCATCTCGGCCGGCGTCTTCTTCGGCACCTCGCCTATGAGCATCAAGGGCCTTACAGCTGTCGAAGGCAGTGGGAACGACAACGTCAAATATTACTGCTCGCACAACTATCCTCAGTCCGGCGGCAACGCCGACCTAGCCAAGTTGATGAGTCACAGTTCCATTGCTTCTCAGATCAAGCCGTTTGCGGCGGAAGCTGCTGCAGCTGTGGCCAAGGGAAGACCCCATATCTTTGGCGAAACGAATTCTGGTAAGTAGCTTCTCTAAAATTGAATCTCTCTCAGAGGCTGAGAATACTGATAACCTCGTTCAGCGACACAAGGAGGTGGCGGTATTAGCCCAACCTTCGGTGCTGGCCTCTGGATCCTTGATTATGTTCTCCAGTCGCTTCTCCAGGGCACCAAGGTATGCTCTCCACAATCGAATATCAGCAAGATGCGTCTCGGCTAACAAGGCTTTCCCAAAGGCTCTTTACTTTCACCAAGGCACTATCGGTAACTGTAAGCAATTTCCTATCATTGAGCCTTCACAGCGACTCTAACACACCACAGGCCAGTACTGCTGGTGGGGTCGATACAGCATGGGCGCCCCCTACTTTGGAGCGTACTTTGCCACCATGGCCCTCGCTGGGGCGGATCAGTTTGCTCCCTTGGACGATCAGACTACCACATACGCTGCCTACGCCATCTACAAGAATGGTGCCCCTGTCAGGGTCCTCTTGTACAACTCGGACTACTTCACCAGCGGCACCCGTCCTACTCAGACATACACACTGACTGGTCTTTCCGGATCCAAGGTGACTGCGAAGCGTCTGACTGCTCCTTTTGCAACCTCTCGGATTGACCAAGGCCAGAAGGCGACTGTTGGAGGACAGAACTTTGAAGATGGGACCTGCAAGATTCAGGGTACGGCTGTGACTGAAACTGCGACGGTTAGCGCTGGGAAGGCAACATTCACTGTTGGCGCCTCTGAAGCCCTACTTATCACCCTGTAGAGGACTTAACCGTCCACTTGTCCTGACGCATGATAAATATTTCGAGATGGACATGAGCTAAAGGGCATAATGGTGGCTAACCACCAAATTTGTCCTACATGCAAGCTCGTAGATACAGGAAATCAAGTCTACCCTAAACATCTAAATCATCATCATTATCACGTTTATCTCCATCCGAATTAAACACGCCCTTGCAGAATTTGGCTCCCTGTTGTCCTTTCGCTCCTGATCGTGGATGACTCGATCACCGTTTCGTCTCCCTCCGACCGAGTGGAAACAAGGTTGGCAATCAGCTCGATCTGGCATCTCAAATCTCGCACAAGTGACCGAGTCTTCATTTCTAAACTCGTCATACGAATGAGACATTTACAACATGCTCGTCGGGATAACATACGAAGAACCCATCTTCGGTATCAGATAGACCGAGCCCCGAAGCCACCGCCTCAGTCCTGGAATTAAAAACGTGCCATCCCCTCCAACTGATCCATAGATAAAATGCTGATCTTTAGACGCCTGCCATTGACCAGAACCGTGCCAATCACAACCCTGCAACCATGCCATCACCAACCGAGCAAGCTGTACGTACTCTTCGCGACACGACACGACACGACACGACACGGCACAGGGAGTGACACCACTAACAAAATGCATTCACAGATCATTGATAATCTAAAGTCCAACTGGATATGGGTGCCTGAATGGGTTGACTCGTCAACACAAAACACTGCAGGCAGAATCGTCAAGTTCTTTCGCGGCTTCACACTCACGTCGCCTCCTTCACAAGCTCTGCTGCATTTCACTGCCGACACCCGATACAAGCTACTCGTCAATGGTACACGCGTCGCTGTTGGCCCCGCTAGGAGCAGCCCATTGATATGGTACTACGACACTGTGGACATTGCTCCGTATCTCAATACCGGCGAAAATGAGATTTGCTTCGTGGTCATTAGGTATTTCGCCTCCTCGCGGGGTGGGATGCCTTTCGAAAGAACTTCACTGCCTGGCTTGACCGTCTTCGGCAGCGTCAACTCGGACGCGAACGAGATCTCTCTCGATTCCAAGGAGGGTTGGCAGGCTGCGGTAGATGAGAGTATCTTGTTTCCTATGGGCCTGATAGACGACGTGTTCCTTCACGTAAGTACTCCTGAGCTACGCAAGCGAACATCGCCTAATAGACGCCCCCGAATAGATAAACGAGCGTATCACACCTTCGGATCAAGTCGCATCTGTGGCAACCAAGGCATACAACATGAAAACACTCAACGGCGAACTCCTTCCTTGGCGACTACGTCCACGCGAGATCCCCATGCCCGAGCAAAATCCTGTAGCGGTAACAACCATCCGGAGTTGCGATTCCGATACCGCATCTGACAGCTGGGCTTTATTTCTATCTGATAATAAGACATTGGACCTGGCTGCTAGCACACACCATACTCTCCAGCTCCAGGCGGATGTTCATTCAACCGCATTTTTGCGTTGGTCCTTCCAAGCAGCCAAAGCCTCTCAAATCCGCTTCAAGATAACCTACTCTGAAGGATACGAACTTGAGCCTCGGTCATATCCCTTTTTCCGAACCAAGGCTGATCGTTTGGACTCCAAGGATGCCTACCTTATCGGTCCCTATGACGACGTTACAATCGATATCCCCGCATCGCGGACTGTCACTTATGAGCCGTTCTGGTTCCGTACGTTCCGTGTTTTGCAGCTTGAAGTGACAGTAGGTCCCGAGCCGGTCAAGCTTCTCTCTTTCAAAGCGGACCAGGTCAACTATCCGCTGGCCGTCAAGGCATCTTGGTCACAGCTCGGGGACACTTACAGTGGACAAATGTGGGATGTCTCAATCAGGACAATGAGAAACTGCATGTTTGATGGGTACTCGGATTGTCCGTTTTACGAGCAGCTTCAGTGAGTGCCTCTCGAGGCTTCTTTTAACTAGACAAGCGCTAACTTACCTCTCAGATATTCTGGCGACTCGCGATCTGTGGGGCTTTTTCACTACCTGCTCTCCGGTGACGACCGTTTGATGCGTCAGGCAATCACCAATTTCGCAGCCTCTATCACATCCGAGGGACTTACTCAGTCGAGATTCCCATCGCATGTTCCCCAAATTATTGCAGGCTTCTCCCTGTACTGGGTTCTGCAAGTCTGCGACCACCACCTGTTCTTTGGGGACACGCCATACAGTCGCTCATTCTTACCTCGCATTGATGGAGTTTTTGAGTTTTTCGACTCACACATCGATGACCTTGGGCTTGTTAGCGGGCTTCCCGAGGATGTTTGGCAATATGTTGACTGGGTGACCGCTTGGGGAGCAACTGACGAGCATCCGGATAAGGGAGTTCCCACCTCGGGCCGCAAGTCGAACCGCCATACATACTTCAGTATGCTCTATGCCTATGTGTTGAAACAGGCTGCGCAGCTTGTGCGTAATGTCGGCCGACCCGGCCACGCGGACGAGTATGAGTCCCGTGCTGCTTCTGTCACCAAGGCGATCCAGACTCACTGCTTCGACGGGCGTTTCTTTACTGACTCAACCGCCGACATCACTGGCCAAGATGCCTATTCGCAACACTGCCAGGTATTTGCAATCCTGTGTGGTGCGGCTAAGCCCGAAGATCGTTCCCGACTCCTAACCGAGGCCTTCTCCGATCCACGCTTCTTCAAATGCTCTTATGTGATGCAGTTCTATGCCCTCCGTGCCTTTGCCCTTGCTGGGGATGAAACATACGAGAGTTACTGGGGGCGAGTATGGGAGCCTTGGAAGAAGATGCTCGCCAACAACCTGTCAACCTGGGAAGAGGACGACGTACGCCAGCGGTCCGATTGTCATGCATGGGGAAGTGTACCCGTGTACGAGTTTTGCACGGAAGTAGCTGGCATTCAGCCCCGGCTGCCAGGTTCAAAGGGCATCCTGTTCAAGCCACGTCTCGGGTTAAGCGATTCCCTCGACGCAAAGGTTGCTTTGGGGAGCGATAATGTCGCGAACGTCTCATGGAAGAGAGGGGAGGGAGATGCCGTGGTCGTAAAGCTTACCCTTGACAGGGCTATTGATGTGGTCAGTAAGCTCCCAGGCGTCGAGGCAAGGGAGCACGGATGTGTTAACTTGGTTGAACTGGAATGGGATGGATCTCTCGATGTGGGAGCTTTCAAAGAGGCTGCTTCCTCCTGATGGATGGGGAGGATAGGTACTGTTATGGGAAATCATGGAATCCGGCACCCAGCACAGCCTGACAGGTAGCCTATCTACCTCGAAGTGAGACTGCCCGCACAAAATTGCGCATTCCTTTTTGAATAGTGAGCTACAGTCGTAAGAGAAGGTCAGCCAACATGAACACCAACAGCCAGAACTTCCCTTCAAAAATCACCGTCCCAAGTGGTTCGTCTTCCAAGAAAGCAGCAAAGGACACCAAAACCATTCAGAGGTGGTGGAAAAAGGCACAGCCCAAGTCTTCCAGGAAAGGCAGGACATCCTTCGACCGACAAGCAGATTTGGACGACGAAGAGGGCGTAGGCCTTATTGTAGCTTATATTATTAGGCAGGCCTTTGGTGATCTCTTGGATTTCCTGGATGATGATCCTTCCTTCGGGCTTGACCCTGACGAGGATGATGTCCCAAGAAATTTCCTGTCTGACACAACTGAGTGGAAGAACTATCCCGCAATCTTCAAGGGCGATGCACCTGTCCGCGTGCAAGAAGCTTGTTTTTACTCCGCCCGGAAAATTCTGTATCTGAGCGACGACGATGAGGATTAAGGGGTACGTGAGGATGGATGGTTATGCCAAGAGGTCGTGATGCTGGGATAGAGACGGCATTCAACCAGATATATAGTACAACATACGATACAATGCAAATGCCCAAACAGCTTCTAAATTACCTTTTTTTTTTTTTTTTTGCTCTCCTTGCTTCGTACCTCACAATGCTGCTTCCAATTATCAGATTCTTTTGGCCTTAGGAGGGCGCAGGCGGTGCCTAAAATAGCTCATTGAGCTCCTCTGCTTTTCTTAAATATGGCCCTTACAAGCTCTTCAAAACCATGGATTTAAACAATGAAGCTTATGTGATTGGTTACTAAACGAAACACTATCGCCCATCACTTGCAAGTACACACTGTTGACGAGTGCATCGTCGAGCTCGGCTTGAAACCCAATGGCGTGATCTGGTGCTCGGCAAGAAGCCAACAGCAATTGTGACTCCACGGATTTTTTAAAAGGATACATAATGGATTTTAAGACTCTGAGTGACACTTGATGAGGTGAAGTTGGTCGTTGTATAGGGCAAACGCCGTCACGTAAGGTTTCGGTGACTAACGGCCATACCTTCCACGACCTATCGAAACTTCACCTCCAATCAAAGGCTTAATGCGAGACAATGAACTTGATACATAGGTATGATAAGACAGAAAGTCAAGGCCCATAGCTTGATTGATGTTGGTCTAGATGGGGGCATCGAGCCTTTCTCGAGGAGCGACCGGGGTAGTTGGTTTAACAGAAAATTTGGTCCCGTTAGCTCACTAATTGACGAATATATGACGCGGCCTAACATTGCACGGGATAGTAATGAGTGGATGTAGGATGTTAGTTATATCATCTTCGGCAAAGGTTGGCATGGATCCTCTTATGAGAGCTTGCCTTTGGGCGTCATTGTCACCCGGCTTGGGCAGCCATAGAATCATGAAACAACCACGCCTTTGGTGCCCCCAACAGAATTTTTAAAAACAACATCTCTCAACGAGTGGGATGGTCGCCCCCAAAGAGACCTTCTACATCAGGGAAGACCTTCTGTCACTGCCGAGCCGAGGGTTCTAGAAGCCGCTGACTCCCGTCACCAGACCAGCCCTAAAAGTCTCTCAGACGACTTCTTCCAAGTTTAGGTCGAACGACT
The DNA here is from genome assembly GCA_013186415.1 of Fusarium sp. NRRL 66088. Taxonomy (NCBI): domain Eukaryota; kingdom Fungi; phylum Ascomycota; class Sordariomycetes; order Hypocreales; family Nectriaceae; genus Fusarium; species Fusarium sp. NRRL 66088. The sequence goes on from JABCKD010000340.1 coordinate 59,800, forward strand.
TTTCCACAAATGGTTCGATCCGATAGGATAGTTGGGCGCAGGGATCCAGGCTGTTAACAAATGGAGTAGGGTAAAGAGAGATTGAGCCCTGCCAGATTTGTTGTAGGGTTACTGCATCGAAATTCCAGAACAAGATGCCGAGTACCGGGTGTTGTATGCGGCTGACAATGAGTTGTACTTTTAGGTCTCTGAGTTGTAGATTGCATCACATGGCCTCTCTTTACTAGAGTCAATGCCGAGGTCCAAATACTTGAGCTCATGAAGGCTACCAACAATGCAATAGTAATGGATCAGGATGAAAAAGAAAAGAGCAGGGGGTACAACTTTTGACAAACTCAAGTATTGCCAGCTCTTGAATGTCTTTACAAACAATATTTGTCTTGGCTTTTGACCAATGCTTGCTTGTTGAAGCCGTGCTGACTGCCCCATACTCCAATCACGTTTATTTTAATGGAGTAGTTTAGGTTATGACATTTGTCAAAATTTGGCAAGTCAGTCAATGCTTTATCGCTGGAACTTGAATGGAAGCGAAAGGGCCGAATTCCTTTACAGATGAAGCACAACAAACTGTTCAGCATTGTCAAGGTTTTCGTACATGATGAATTACAAAAGTCACTTCCAGCTGGTTCATCAATTTCAAATTTGTGAACATGTTCCAAGACATCAAATGCCTGAGACTTTCAAGGTCCGGGCTTGATTCAAGATCCCTGGCCAAGCGCATGATTTAGTTCTTGAGCCGTCACCAACCGGGTCGCAACATGTATTGCCTGGCCTATCAAACAGCTTCCAACTGTTTAAAAGGGATAGATGACGTGGGCCGGTTGGTTCAAACCAATACAAGCCTTGATGAAACAGCAGATGTGGCTGAGCCAAGAGGTGGTCGGCTTGCCTATCTCGTCGTGTCTGCCATTACTCCATGACATTAGCAAGGTCGGGGCTGCACAGCGCAGGTACCAACTCGTGGCGAGGCTCACAATCCCAATCCCTGAAGCGCGACTCGCATCACCATCTCCACTTGGGACCGCCGGCGATAGTTGTCTAGTTGACACGACCTTGATCCCCGACAGGTGGATACGCCGCCGGCCACCGCCGGCCAGTCGTGTGGCGATCAGCAATTCCAAGGCCGGGAGCGCTATGCCCTATCAGACATCGTGGTTACCAAGAGCCGTCTTTAGCGTCGGAATGCTTCCTGATGTGCGGCTTTTTGAGGCTCTCCGAAAGGGGCGGCATGCAGTAGGCCTGCTAGACACAGGGCACCACATAAATTTCAGCCTCCCCTATGTTTTTCGCCGCGTTCGACTACTCATCCTTCCTTCCACCTGGGGAAGAACATTCTAAATGGCGCGCATCGGAAAGTACGTAAATACCACGCAATCAGCAGCTGACGGGTCGGATATGGAGGACGATTCGAATCGCGCCCGCCCCCGGAGTCCCCGGAGTGCCATCGCAACGGGCGAGTCCAGGGCACTCCACAAACTTCGTCAATCGTTTGCTAATAGCTTCTCGGACGCCCGTCGGTGATTCGAGGCTTACGGGCCGACGACTCCAGCGCGGATGGGCCTTGCGGAGGTTTCAATGCCCATCACCAGATTTTTACGTACAACAACACGGGGCTCCTTATGGGGTGCCTCACCCTTCTCACCAACGTGGGGATCGTCTCCATTCGATGAATGGATTGAGAGCTTGGGCCAAAAATCATTCTGTTTAAAAAGGGTCCCGTCTAGTCGCTTCCCCAGTGTCTCCCTTTTGAAAATCGTGGAGTTCAAGCAGCTCGCTTCGTTTCTCTCCAGACTTTCCCCAGAATCACACTTCTCACTGCATCCATTCCTTCAATATGGACACCGGAAACAATATGATGATATCTCAACAGCCGGCGGCGCCCACAGCCACGGAGAAGAACCACGGCCTTGACGATGACAAGATTGCTCAGATCAACGACTCCTACGACCAAGCTCCCGGCACCATCACCGACTTTGAAAAGCAAAAGATCGCCGAGGGAGAGGCTCACTTCCACCGTCTCGGATGGAAGCGTCTGACCGTCATCCTCATGGTCGAGGCCATTGGCCTTGGTCTTTTCAGTCTCCCTGGTGCTTTTGCGACTCTTGGTGTCGTAGCAGGAACTTTCTGCTGCGTTACGCTAGGTCTCATTGCCATCTACACTGGTTACATCATTGGCAAGGTCAAGGTGGTTTATCCCTCGATTGGCCACTATGGTGACATTGGTGGCCTACTGATGGGCCGCTTCGGAGAAGAGCTTTTCGGCGGCATGTACGTGCTGCAGCTGATTCTCATGACGTCTTCCTACGTTCTCACAGGCACAATTGCCCTCAACGTTCTGAGCGACAAGGGAACTTGTGGTGTTGTCTTTGGAATTGTCACTGCGATTTTGCTGTTTGTTCTGGCCATCCCACCCTCATTTACTGAAGCTGCGATTCTGGGCTACATCGACATTGTGTCCGTCATGTCCGCAATTCTCATTGCCGTCATCGCCTCAGGCGTTCAATCTTCCAATGCCCCTGGTGGTCTGGCTGCCGTCAACTGGTCAGCGTGGCCTGCCGAGGGCTGCACCTTCAAGGACGCCATGGTGGCTATCTGCAACATGATTTTCGCCTACAGCTTCTCCATGTTCATGACTCCATTCCAGTCTGAGATGCACACCCCGTCAGACTACATGAAGTCAGTCTGGGTTCTGGGAATCGTCGAGATGGTCATCTACACCGTTACAGGTGTTCTCATCTACACCTTTATCGGAGCTGATGTCCAGAGCCCGGCTCTTCTCTCGCTCGACGGCGTCATGCCCAAGGTGGCCTTTGGTGTTGCGCTTCCCGTCATCTTTGTGTCCGGCGCCATCGGAAACACGGTCACTGCTCGTTATGTTCATATCCGACTCTACAAGAACTCGATCATCCGATTCATCAACACTCCCAAGGGCTGGATCACCTGGATTGCCGTCCTTGCCGCCATCACGGCTCTCTCCTGGGTTCTCGGCGAGGCCATCCCCTTCTTCTCGGATCTTCTCTCGCTCATTTCCGCCCTCTTCGTGTCTGGCTTCATTCTGTACTTCCCCCCTATCATGTGGTACAAACTTCTTCTCAAGGGAAAGTGGTACGACCGAGAGAATATCCTCCATGCCATCTGCTGCATTCTGGCCTTCCTCTTCGGTCTTCTCGTTCTCGTCGGAGGAACGTACGCCACCATCAAGGATATCGTAAGTCTCCCAAAACCTGCTTTTACCTTGTTTGAAATCAAAACTGACCCTTGGAACAGCAACACCACTACAAGATTGGTGCCTTCAGAACCCCATTCTCCTGCACAGAGTGAGCTGAGGGAGGGACACTTCTTTCAGTCCCCTCCTCTGTGCTGGTTTCTGGAGCTGTTTGGTGGATTTGTAAGATGTGGCAGTGTATATATGAATAGAGCGTCAGAGTACAAGATTTCAAGCGTTATTCTCAGCCAAGCGCATCCTTTCCTTTTATTGTTCAGTGCATGGGATAGATGTGGGCACCGACAGGGAGACGAGGACCCCTGTTTTAACAACACCCGTTGATAGCCGGCGATGCCAAGAAATGAGACTTATAGCCATGGGTGTTAGTAGTTAGCGAAACAAGTTAGATTTTGAATGACTGATCGAAACCCCCATGTCCGGGGAGTGGATAACCTCCCGGCGGCCATGTGGTGAGCCGCCGGCAAAGCAAAGCAAGGTGAAGTGAAAGATGACAGCTGAATTGCCACAAGTGGGCACTTCTCCTTCTTCTCCTCGATCCGAGAGGTCCACCTGAAACTGGGGGAGATTCTTGAACGAGCGGGGAAATTGGGGTTGCTGTGTCTTTCCCCCGTGGTTTTCCGTTCCCCCATTTTTGTTCTTTGCGGAGGATTCTCCCTTGATTCAAGATGGGATGAAAACAATGCTCATGTCTCACGAGAGCATCCATCAGTTCATGCACGATCCTGCGTATTAACATGCAGACACGGAGATCTTGGAAACCATCCCACACTCCACCAAGAACGAGATGAGATGTAGATGTACGCCGAAAAAGAAAGGAACATGCAGATTCGTTCTCACCGCCGATTCATCTCGGATACTACCTGTCATATTATCCGAGATAGAGAGCCGAAAATGGCTAAAATTATTCTGGATCAACGAGGAGCAGCTGGAGAAACCCAGGGTGAATTGTTGTATCGATGGACCCTTTGTATTGATGCATATCTCCTGTACCTACTTACAGAATTCGGCAGCAACATTCGTCAAGCCCTCAGTAACCTTCTTTATCGAATCCACATCCGCCCATTCCTCCTTGGCATGAAGGCCCTCACCCTTGGGACCCCAAAGCAAGGGCACAATCCCTTCTTGAGACAGAAGGGCACAGTCAGTCCAAAATTTAGCCCCAGCCACAGTAGCGTCCTTTCCTATAGCCTTGCTTGCGATATCGGCCACGAGCTTCGTGAAAGGGTGGTCCAGCGGAGTAAAATGGGGGGGACGACTGAACGTGACCTTCAGGTCGGCTTTGAAGCTAGGTATCTCGCTGGCTACCTTGGCCATGACCTTTCGAATCTCTCGTTCCACCGTCTCCGGCGTTTCTCCATCGACAGTTCGACGTTCCATGGTGATGGTGCATCGTGCAGGGTAAGAAGACGACTCCTCGCCTCCGCTGATGATGGAAGCGTGAACCGTGCCGGTTCCCAAGGTTGGATCAGCAGGGCCCTCCTGAAGCCATTTCGCGTATCTTCCAAACTCGGCCAAGAAATACCCAGCGTTCACGATAGCGTCGACACCGAGATCAGCTCTGGAGCCGTGTGCCGCAAGACCGTGGACTGTAAGCTCCAGTACGACAAAGCCCTTGTGGGCGTGGAGAATATCAAGGTCTGTTGGCTCTGACACAATGGCAGCATCAGCCCGCCAACCTACACGCAGAACGTCTTCAGTTCCGATACTGGCATCTTCTTCGTCGGCAACGCCGGTGAAAATGACATCACCTCGAAGACCTAGCTTCTTAGCGTTGGCCAGAGCCACCATCGCAGCTGCGACACCAGACTTCATATCAGCCGCTCCACGGCCGTAAAGTTTGCCATCAACGATCTTGCCGCTGAGAGGATCATCCTCGTACCCCATCAGAGTAACCGTGTCGATGTGCCCGTTCAACATCAGACTCTTGCCGTCGCCAGAACCACGCGCGACGCCAACAACTGACGGACGACCCTTGGTGTACTCGACCCAGTGAGTTTCCAGATCTCGGTGTTCTAGCCAAGCGGTGATGTAGTGGGCAATAGCTACTTCGCCAGGGCCAGGCACGGAGCCAAGCGTTGGGCTCGCAGAGTTGATCTGAACAAGGGTCTGAGTCAGGGCGACGGGATCATCACCAGAGACATCCCGGGGAGTGTCATAGTCTCTGTTTCGCTCCGTGCAGAAGAGGACAACAACGGACTTCTCATTCAGACCGAGGGTTTGCTTGTCGGAGGGTGTAAGTCTGCGGAGTGCAGCAAGGGAAGCAGCACCACATGGTCCAGCCTCGACACCCTGCGACTGAAGATAGAGAGCAGCTTGGTGCGACTCAAAGTCCGAAACGGTGACACTCGCATCCACTCCATCTTTCAACAGGTCCCAAGCAATGGTCGACGGGACTCCACAGTTGAGGCCAGCCATGATGGTTTCAGATGTTGGAACCGTGGTGAACTCTCCTCGCTTAAGGCTCTTCCACAGACAAGCTGCCGTGTCCGGCTCGACAGTAACGACAGAGGTTGAAGTTCCTTGTCTCTTGAAGTGGGTGGTGACGGCTTGAGCAAAGGAACCAACTCCGACAGGGGCAAAGACAAAGTCGGCGGTGGAGGAACCGAGCTGCTTGTCTGCCTCGCGCATCATGGTGAGATAACCATCAACAATCCACTATCTTCGAGTCAGTTTCCCATAACTCTTATTAAGGAGTGAGTACTAACCTGAGGAACGTCTTGGTAGTCGCCAAAGGCGTGGTCCTGAACCAAGATACCTTTCTCATGCTTAGAGGCGGCCTCAACTTCCAAGACAGCATCATCATAGCTTCCCTTGCTGACGACAACAGTAGCACCCTCTGACTGAATAAGCTTGAGGGTAGACGGGTGAATGGTCGAGGGAACATGAATCTCAGCCCCAATCCCAAAGATGGCACCCATCCGAGCCACGGCACGACCATGGTTACCCTCAGTAGCAGCATACAGCATCAGGTCATGCGAAACCGCAACTTTTCGCACGGTGTCAAGGTCAGAGTCAAGAGGCAGCCCAAATTTCTGTGCGATTGCACGGAACGAGCCCCAAGATGCGCCGAGGATCTTGAAAGCGGGGAGGCCGAAGCGTTTCGTCTCATCCTTGACATGAACAGCGGCGACACCAATCTCCTTAGCGACGCTTTCCAAGCTGACCAGTGGTGTTGGTTGGTAGTCAGGGAGGCTTTGGTGGAAGCGATCAATGACGTCTGATGAGGAGGGGGCGGGGGAGGTCCATGATTTGGCCTTGGGGTTGAAGTGGACAGGACGACGAGCTGTAGCCATTTTGAATGGGGAAATGGTGATTTTGTGAAGGGTAAGGGGGGAATAAAGGGGTTTAGGAAATGAAGATATTCACAGTGACTGGGCTGATCGAGAACCGACGGGTATTTGGTAGATGGATATGAGACCACAGAAAAGGGTGGCTCAGCTCTTGATCCAACAGTCAAAGTTAAGATGTCTTGTCTTTTTTTCACCGTCTAAGGAGAGTCGAGCGATATTTATACTTGAAATCTCTTCGGAGGGGGCATCAATTTGTAGATGTTGACATTGGGCGATGCGCCTTCTGCGTACATTGGTAGTCTGTCTTTGTCAAGTTGAAGGCGACGAGCAAGATCCACACCACACAATGCCCCGCAGATGAGAAACTGGCCTCGGCATCATCGCTACACGCATATTCCGATATTCGCCAAGAGTATCGCTTAACCACGCAAACAGCTATCGGGACTTGGCAGAGCTTGGTTGGCCAAATTGTACATGATTTCAGGTCTTTAACTGTCTCCAAGATGCATATGCGACACAAACGTTGATCCTCTTAACATCATCATCCATCCCAGGCATTGAACAATAACTTTCAAAGTCGCCCACCTGAAGCCAATACTGCAACCTCAGGTAAGTTCTAGAGATATCAGTATGGTTCGAGATCCAAAGTTGTTCAATGTGCGATGCCTTGACTCTCTCATCTTCCAAGACGGAGGAGTCTCATATAAACAACACCAACAGCGCATATGGCAACGAGCCGAGCAATGTGACACCACATAACGCTCATGGTTCCCTTCAACAATCTAAGAGCATTTCCCCCTAAGCCATTCCTCTACCTAGCGCAACCGTTTAGGTCCCCAACGTCAAAGTTGGCTCCCTCCTTTACGGCCAAGAAAAGCCCAGTGCAAGGGAAGGCAATCTGGAACAGATTCCACTGATTTTTTGTGCTCATACTAATGCAACGCGCCTCAATAGTGCCGGGAGCTGAACTGAAGACCCTCACGAGGCCGCAGCCACTGGGGAAATCTGACCACTAAAACCGGTCTAGGCGATAACCATACCAATCATGCACGCTGTAATAAGCCCAACTTCTCAGCCCAAGGGGCCTGGATCACGGCGTGCAGCGGGTCGCAAATGGAGGCTGGTCAAGGCAGATTCTCCCGAAAATAAGCTTAATACAAGAGGGCCTGTCGAACCATCCTTTGCAGCTTAACTCAATCCCTTTCTTTTCACTACTTCCAAGTTACCCAGAGATTCTCTTTCAGAAAGAACTCTCGATTACCCTAGCCTCCGACCACTATTCATCCTGTCAACACCAACCGAGCGCCGTCCAACATCATACTCATACTTGAGACATGGCTGCCCCAAAAATGGGCCCCTTTGAGCGTGGCCAAAGATACACCGGCTTGACAAAACAAGCTCAGCTGTTCTATGAACAACACAGGAAGGATTCCCAGTCATGCGAAGAGAGTGCAAAAACGCTTTTTGAGGCGGTGAAAGCCATCATCGCTGCTCAAGGCACAACCTGGAACCAAGTTTTTAACTTGCCGGATGCTTTCATGAACAACATCCTCTTTGATGGCGGCCTCCAGCATCATGGTCCCGAAACCGTCGGCAAGTTCCTCTCCCATGCACAGTGGTTTTTCCTATGCTCGCTCGTAGGGCTCCGCAACGCGTCTCCTGGAGCATCATCACTCTTTTACTACATCAGTGCCACACTGTGCACGGAACCTCGCCTCCGTCCTCTCTATGCTCGAATGCCCCTCGGTTCTTGCTTTCGCCTTGCGAGAGTACCAGAATCTCCCTTCTTGTACAAACGAATTCTTCCCTGGGCCCGGCTAGGCCGCTTCTTCCAAGGGAAAGGGAAGAGTACTGTTCTTATGATTGGAATGGAGCTGTTCGATAGCGACCTAACCTATGAGGACTCTACAAAGTTCATTCACGATGTGGCACATTTGCGATTGAACGCATGTGCGCACTCAACAATCATGAAGGCCATTTCAGACAACATCTCCAAGCTTGCAACCAAGGCTGCAAAGCACGCTGAGGATCCCGAGACTGCCTTGTCATTTGACATTCGCAAAGAGTTCGACGCCGTTGCACAGTCGTTGATCACAGCATACGACAAGGTCCCCGATGAAGTTATGGAGAGAGTGGGAGATTATGACAGGATCTACCAGAAAAAGTATCTAGGCCAAGATCCTGACCTCACCGACTTTGTTTTCGAGTTAAAGAAAGCGGCACCTACAAACATCATTCGGCTCGACATTTCTCACGCTTTCGCTGTAAACACGCTCTTGGCCGAGACGGCAGCCTACGACGGTGCGTTGTATGGAAAGTACCACTCTGGCGAGAACACGGACAAGATCTTCCTGGGGGATGATGAGTTGATAACAGGGGCGACATGGAAGAAGGGGTCGTTGGCTAAGAATACAAAGCATAAACTCATCTTCGACTTGATCATCACCACCACAAAGAGGACCCTTGGACCCTTTGGCACCGGTGGTGACGAAATCAGAGGGGGCAGTGTGAAAGAAGAATCCTTCGAGGTTCCTGACAAGATGAAGGTTTGTGGCATAATCGATCTGGCAAGCGAGTTCATCGAGCACCGGGGCGACGTCATCATGGAAAATGGACCATACATTGCCGATTTGCGGTTCCTTGTCACTCTAGCCAACTGAAGTCTGGGCCTTTGGAGAAAACGCATGGTTTATCAGTAGATCATTTCTGTAGAGAATACAGTGGTATTTCTTGAAGACCAGTTGTTTATCGGAAGCTCGAGTCTACCCACTCACTATCTATGGTGCTCAACAGTTCCCCGTCCATAATCCCGTGGACGTAGGCCTCCCCCACGATACGGTAATGCTCGGAGCTGTCCGAGGTCTCTCTGCGGACAATAAACGGCACACGCCCACCTGAAAGAAGAACCACTACATCGCCGGGCTGGGCAGAGGGAGGCGCCAGGCCTATATACCTAGACTTTGTAACGATGAGCCTTCTGGACCATGACACATGATGCATAGTGCTTTCAAATCGCCCAGTGTCTTTTTCCGGGGGTCCGTTGAGGGGAAGAATATTCCGTAACGCACTAATTATTGCGTCTATGCCAGGGGTCAAGCTTGAAGCCTCGCCATCGTCCCTCGGAGTTGCATGAGAGCTCACTAGGTATTGCGAGAGTTCGTCCCGCGCTCGTGATACAAAGGCAGCAAAATGCCGAATCCACTCTTGGGGCACTGGATACTCATGTGTCCCTAGGCCGATGTTTCCTATCAGCGTGCGCCAAAATGCGTCAATCATGGTGCCAGATTCGCCATTAACGGACGGATATTGTGCGCCAAAGTCAAGCATGCTCCCCCAATTCTCCAGTTTGAGCTGGCTTGCTTGGTCTGCCAAGGGAGCAATCCTTTCTATCACGTCGAATCTGTAGGCCGATAGCACCAAGGTATTTGGGTCGGCAGATGAATGTCGAACTCCGACCTGCCGTCCTGCAGCAGCAGCGTACAGGGTCAAGTTACCGCTCCTGGGTGGCATGCAGAGAATAGAAACAACTTGGTGGACACTATAGTCTGGCACCCAACTCGGTAGTTGGTGAAAATGACGAAATCTCGCATCCTCGATACCGGAAAGAACATCAAGGGAGCCTTGGCTGATAAGATGAAGAGTGACATCCCGAAAGACCTCAACAACTGACTTTCGATAGTCTGGTCGGAGCAGAGGCGGCAGAGGCGTAGACCTCCGACTCTCGGCCAAGTTCATCAGGGCAAATATCTTGTCGACTGGCATCGTAGCCTTGAAACGCCGGGTCGATGCCAGCAAGAGATCCAAGCTCTGGTGTTCTCCTCTCTGATGCCGCACGCGGCAGTTCATCATGCCTGTTAGGAAGCCGGCGGCTCCAGACACGTTGTACTCATTGTGGAGTAGTTTTATCCAAGAACTTTCGACGAGGAATGTGGCAGCTCTTCCAAGAACGTCAAAGGGAAGCATCAACAATCCGCAGAATATCGAGGGGTTCCGGGACACAGCGACCTCTTGGATGATCCAAGCACGTTGGAAGGCTGACCGGGAAAGTAAATGCATGAGAGCACCCCATTTTGGGGAGGGATATACTGGCAGGCCAATCGCATACATGTAGATGGGGTTACGCAGAGCGTCAATACCGGGACGCTGATGGCCTGAGGCCGAATGGGACATCTCCAGACGACTCAGCAACACCAGCATGTCCATGACGTCCTCCGTGTGTTCGTCGGGCTCGCCGATCCAAAAGAGGTCCATAGATGCGCGCTCGTATATTGCGCACATTTGCCCAATCTGTTGAACGCGCTCATCTTGGTCGTCTTGATTGATGCAGATCTGGTCGATCCAAATAATGCGCTCGCCGGCTGTCTCACGGTAGTTCTGAAGGAAGTTCCAGAGGTTGAGACTAACTCTGAGGTATTTTTCATTGATCAATATGGGCCGGAATATGTTGGGCAGACTCTCTTCATGCCATGTGTAGGACAACGCGATGTATCTGGGAGTGTCTTGAGCAGCAAGGTCTACATCAAACATTTTACATCGGAGAATATCTTGACCACCGTCTGAAAGTATCTGAAGCAGGCGAAAACTAGTGGAGTTTTGAAGACGGCAATAGTCCAATTTTGGCGTGTCTGGTGGTACTTGAAGAGCCTGAGGATCGATGGTCGGGAAGATCACTGAGGCGCTCGCAGCCTCGCGGTCAGGTGCTCGCTGACCTGAAATGGTAACCACGGTCTTTGGCTGAGAACTCATATTGATCAGAAGTGTCGCGAGACTATACCACTTGGCCGTGGAGATACCAGTTACTCATCAGGGAGAAGAGCCAAGATATGGATGCGAAGTAGTAGAAGGAAGATAAGCAGCTCACAAGTCACTAGGCATCAGGAGGCAGGGCAGAATCACCGGAAGATAAAAAGTCCGGAAGGCTGCTGTTACATGGGGATTAGCTTCATCTGTGAGGCGTTGAAGCTGTTGGGCAAACCATCGTGGCTCGTGAGGCGCTGATGACCTGGGTTAACACGTTGACATGGATGCCAACATGTCGAAGAAATGCAAGCGAGTGAGAGGGAGAGCCACTGTATCATCCTTAGCTCCACTTGGGAACTCAAAGGGACCTCCCTTTATCTGCCTGGTCCTTTCATTGACGTTTACCAGGTCGTGAGGCAGATGCATGAGTCGAGCAACCATCACTGACAGTTCATAGCTCACCAGCGTGCACCTTGCCCAAACACCCGTGGTTCCTGACTCACCGAAATCAATAAGAATATTACTGAGCTCGTTTTCTCGATCTGATCATTGATAGGCCCTCAAAGTACGTGGCGAAATGCAAGTTTTGAGAACAGCAACTCTGGGCTGTGATCAATAACGCTACCTACCTATCTGGAAAGCCTAGGTAGGTTTGAGACCGCTAACGCTTCAGTGGGGTTTACCCGCCGCGGGGGGGATGTTGGAGGCGGGCGAGCGATTGCTAACGAATAAAGTGATAACAATTTTCACTATTGATAGGAGAAACAAGTTCTACAATCCCAAAGTAGGCTTTCGGTTTCATTTGGTAATTAATTTATTATACTTTTCCAGCGAAAAACAACAAACGCGAGGAATGATCTCAGTGGACACAGTTGTTTTTTTTACAGCGCGCCCTCCAAGAACTCTTCACTAACGCCATAGAGTAGGTGAAAATCTCAACTTCAGACTCACACGACCAAAGAATAGATAAAATGAAAATTCTCAATTCTTCAAATGATTGCCTTGAATACGTAAAATAGACATCAAGGCTGCAACAGTCCATGCCAATTGGTTGGTTCTGTGAGTCTCCCCTTTCGTCTAGACCGTCTTGACTCGAACAAAGTGACTAAGCCCAAAACTCCAACCATTCTCTCCGCGTGACGTTATCGCGAAACTCCACTTTCACATCGTCGACTCATTTCTCGACACTCACCACAGACTCGCCTTATGACTGGGAGGTTCAATGCGACAATGGAATTCTCATTAGATGACATCTTATACTCGGGTGGCGACAACACCGAGCTGGCCATCCCGTACGACGACGTCGATGACCTTGCCCCTCAATCACGCAGCTCGTCAAACTCACTCGCAGGCGCCAACAGCCATATCGACGCGCTCTCGCACACTTCAAACCCGAGCAGCGGGCTCGATGTTCCAAGTCCTGGCTTCCCAAATGCCCAGATCGACTGGCACGCCGACTTTCAGCAGGCCAGAGCTGCGACCGGTCCTCCCGCTGATGACTTCTCATTCCTTAATCAGCCCGCCTTGGACTGGGGTAATCCACCTCCTCTACCGACCGTTAATGACCCGATCAAGACGCCAATGACTACGATTGATGAGTTTTTCATCAAGAATGGTGCTTCTCGGCCTCCCGCGCCGTGCACAAATTGTCGCAGGCGACGACTCCAATGCCTCATCCTCCACACCACAGTCGACAATCCCAATCCCACAAAGTCATGCTCCAGCTGTGTGGCTCTGTTCCGCGAATGCAGCCTATCTGGACGACAGAAGCGAGAACCCTCAGCCTTTGAGACATCAGAGCCAGTCATTGGTCACCTTCATGGAGTGAGTGAGCACGGCATTCTGGGTGTACCTCCAACGGTTCAGGAAGGCCAAGGTAGCCAGTCACAGCCTCAAGAACTTTCACTTTCTGCACTATCCGGTAAAAGGGCGAATACACGATCAGTACGAAAGACGCGAGTGCTGAGGAACTGGTTCATCTCTCACATTGACCATCCCTATCCATCCGAGGAAGAAAAGGTCGGCCTCGCCCAGCAATCTGGACTGAGTCGAAGCCAAGTAGTCAACTGGTTCGCCAACACGAGACGCCGACATCGACTATCATCAGCATACTCTACATCTCCAGGTCGTGGTCGCCAAGGATTTGCACCAGGATCACCCATGCCTCACTACCTCCGCAAGAACATGTCGCCTATGGATCGCTGGCGCAACTCACCTCCTGAAGAGGAAGGGGCCTCCACATCCGCCATTCAGAATGCTCTCTCTGCTCAGTCTAGCGCTCACAGCTCATTCGAGGGCTATGATCTTGGGATATTCGACGTTCCCGATTCCTCCGCGAGCAACGACTCGCTCTGGCAGTCTGCCTTTCAAGATGTCTCATCAAACTCGGCATCTTCGTGTTACTCATTTCGCTCAAGGGAAAACACATTTCTGTCTCACTCGGCAAACAGCTCGGCGGGTGAAGGCCCTTCCATGTCGCGGCCCACGTCGTCAAGGTCAAAAAGCAACAAGTTTGTGGGTTTCCAATGCACGTTTTGTCGACAGAGCTTTAAGAAAAAGTACGATTGGGTCAGGCACGAGAGATCCATTCATCTACCCGGTCTCGACGCGTGGATCTGTTCGCTCCCCGTTTCTCCCGACCAGTCGTTCCTTGTCTGGCGCGTCAACGAGAGTAGCCCTCAATGCCTCTTCTGTGGCGACGACTCACCAAGCGACGAACACATTCAAGCCCACGAATTCGACACCTGTGCTGAGAGACCAGTCTCGGAGCGCAAGTTTACGCGCAAAGATCACCTCTGGCAGCATCTGCACAAGTTCCACGGCTGCCGCAAGTGGGACGGGTGGAAGCCGAACCTCAGCCTGCTCCAACACCGCCAAGATGCCATCAGGAGCAAGTGCGGCTTCTGCCAGGTCATGATGGAGAGTTGGGAGGAACGGGCGGATCACCTGGCAGCGCACTTCCGGTCGGGGTTGACGATGGAGCACTGGGTTGGCGGGTCAGGCATACATGATCCCGGGGATATGGATATTGACGAGCGGCTTGTGACGTGACCGAGGCGGTTCCCAAGTGGGTACATGGTCGGCACGTATACCGGCTATGGACCGTGACTCTGGGGTTGGACGTGGACTAGGGTCGGGAATAGTGACGCAGTACGGTAATGTCCACGTCCCGACCCTGCAGGCTAGACACGTGCGGATCCTGTCAGCTGCCGGACCTCCACTTGTCTAGCTCAACGGCCCCCTTGGCATTGATCGTGTGAGACGACTTAAGACGTAGCCTCAGACTGTAATGACAAGAAACAGACAAAGCCTCCAACTTGACCCAAGAAAACCGCAGCTGAAAAAAACTTTCAACACAAGAGTCATCATCCTTGCCCCTGTGGGGAGTCATGAAGTTGCATTGCAATACGGACATGTGAATCCGGAGTTCGGTTCGGCCTCCAACAAGAACCCCCCACACCCCCGGTCAACTGACTTGTCAACCTCAGCCATCCATGCAAAGTCTCGAGGCCCAGAACCTGAGGATTCCTGTTTATTCCCCCCCGTCTCCCCGGGAGGATTACCTCTTTGGCTGGATCGGGAAACGTCGCACTCCTTGCGGGGTTTTTTTATTAATGGCGTTTGGGTTTTTTTCTTTCTTCAAGAGTCCTTCTTCTTCCTCTTTCTCTCCTCGGCATTCTTTCCTTTCCTTTATTCTTTCTCACGTCTCTCTACTGTTTCTCCTTGCGTGTCTAGGCTGTCAACATCCTTCACTTCGTTCAACAACACCCAACCACAACAACAAAAGCCAATCCTCTCTCAACAGTCAATATGATCATCACTCGCGCTCTCTCCGTCACCAACTTTGTTGTCGCCAGCTCGGCGCTCAGCTTCCAGGTGGGTGTGCTGTACCCGTGGCACAAGCAACTGGACGACGACTTTGAGGCCCTCAAGAGGGAGCACATGCGCGTCCTCACGGCCGTCGAGACCAAGGTCGAGCAAGGCCAGGACTCTCCTGCCTTTGTCGATGAGAGCCGCCGCAGCATCCGTGGCATGCTGGGTAACCTGGCTGCCTGGAAGGCCACCTGAGTGAAAAAAATGAGAGGCCGCCGACTTCGGGGGTTGGGCGTCAGCACCCCTTGAAACACAAACAACACATCAACAACAATCCTCCTCCTCCTCCTCCTCCTTCCCAAACTACACCTTGGCGATCGATGACAATACAATAGCGATGGAAACATCAATCAACCACCTTACATCGCTCTGGCATCTTTTGCCACTCTCACGACACTCAATCAACATTCTTGCGCATCCGGAGTTTCTCGGCGTTTTGCTTCGGCCCGAGTGGGGCCGGTCACACGGTCTCGACCCGGGTGATCACGTGCACCCCCCGAGCGCCACCACGGTTTCTCCCGACCGCCGGACCATCATCACCGGGGGGCCTCGGCACGGGATCAAATCAGGGGGGTACACATATACTTTTACTTTTTTGGCTCATGATACACACAACAACCACAACACAACATATACAGAAAAGGAATATTGCATCTTGACATTTTTGTTCCTGTTTAGACAGCCTAGACATCAAGTCATATAACAGTTAGAATGAGATTTGCCTAAGACCATTAACACTGTCTCCCCCTCTCTCTCCCTGTGACGTCGTTCAATGTCTGGAGTGCGTGCATGATCGATTTGCCCGCCCTTTGCTCCATCGCTTGGGTTTCATTCCAGGAGGACAAATGGATCCGTTGGGCCGTGCTGCAGCGCCAAATGCTACGTAATCGCGACCGGGAACAGCATCCTTACAGTCGGGAATAGGGTGCCCTGCAGGCAATCGGCCAGTCACGCAAAAAGCAACTTTGTTTGCAACCCCAAAGAGGCAGACACATGTGAGATAACCTTAAAACTACATGATATGTGTGCCTATACTTGATCACTAGCTCTTTTTCATGTTTGCCGGTTGTGGTGGTGGGGTTCAGCATAGCATGCGTTGTCGATCCCTGTTCGTGACGCCGTATTCCAAGGGTAAGCGTGTCATGGTTGTCAATAAATTAGCACCCCGTAAACATCAACAAAGACGCTGAGATTCGCAACAACGTTAGTATAACATACGATAGAACCTAGATTCATGATAAGAAATCCCTTCCTTTAACTCGATGATTTAAGTGTTGAAGCTATTACTTGATAAAATCCACCCGTTTGTTGTTTCACGCCTTGAGAGCACGATTTCAGTCAGGAAACCTCCAGGGTAACTGACAGTGAACCCAGCCCGGCCTGAACACTCGTTCGTTTCCTTCATGGCTTTGAACCGACTGCCCGACGATTTACCACCTTTATCATTTAAGATTTGCTGGGATTGAGTCATCGAGAGCATTGAGAGTAACACAGATGGCATAGTTGAATAGAATGCAAGGGCATATAATTGGGTAGACCAGATTATGAGGACCACTTGCAGGGCACTCCGCAGTTTCAGAGGTAACATCAAGTGCTCATATGCCAGGCTCATTTGATGCTCACGAAAGTATGTTCAACTACAGTCCATCTCTTCCTTTGGGCGTGGCTTCTCTCACAAGACACCCATCTCAGACCGAAGACGCCCACCACCATCCAACAGAATAGTGTCGAGTGAACCTTGACTCAGTCCGAGCATATCGTATTGCACATGTCCCATGTAATCAAGTCACAATTGTGATGAACCGATTCTCCATTAGAAATTAACTCTATTGTCATCTTTACCACCACTCCAGCCTGGATGCCTGTCAAGAGAAACTCCATTCAACCCCCGGCTTACTGAGCACCGCACACGCGCGTGAGGCTGGTGTCATCCAAGGCAATAAGAATGAGGTCATAGTCGCCTTCGCAGGTGACACTGAACACTACCTCGACGTCGGTGGCATCCTCAGTCTCGCTGGGTGTGCTCCAGAAGGCCTCTGCCTGCACATAGCCGATTGGGCCCACAGTACCGACCTCTACGCTCTGGCTGAGCTGTTGGCCGTTGATGCTTGGGGTGACATAGCAGGTGAAGGAGGGCGCGTTGACGGAGCTGTAGTTGTCCAAGTAGTACTGGAGCCGGTAGTTGTGAGGGCTGACCCTGGCGATGGTCTGGCTGAACTGCCTTGTGTTATCCTGCGGCGTGAGTCTGGCGATGCTAGGTGGGTTGTTAGTCTCTATGCGTCAATAGATGCTGGAGTGAGATGACATACACGCCGTAGGGCTGGGAACGGGCCAGTTCGTTGGTGAATTCGGTTCCTTGGCCAAAGACCCAAGGGGTGCCGTTGTCGTTGTCGTCGAAGCTGGGGTTGAGAAGGATCTGGGTTTCGACACAGACCTCAGCGGAAGAGGTTGTGGCGGTGGTGCTGGCGATGGTCGAAGATTCCTGAGTGGAAGTAGAGGCCTCGGTGATGGTCGTGGAGGACTCGGTCGCCACGGAGGACTCGACACTGATGGCGCTGGATGTCTCAGTGGCTGTGGAGGATCCCAAGCTGACGGTCGAAGATGCCTCTGTGGTGGTGGTAACCAGGGTTGTGGATGCTGAGGGTCGGCAAACAGCAGCGTTGGCACCGAGAGCACCAAAGGCCGCGAGGAGAACGACAAAGTGACGAGCCATTGCGAATGGAATATTAATTAACGAGTGACGGATAGTAAAAGCTACAGAGGATCAAGCGGGAGACAACGAGCGACTGCTTGAGAAACACGAGAAGGGGCGATCTCTCATCCTTACCTATGAATAAATACCCACTTACAAGATAAAAAAGTTAGTGTTGTTGGTTGTTCGCAATCTCTCCAAGCAGGATTAATCACTCCCGGGCAAGCCGCTGCCGTTGGAGACCCGTATTTGCTTGCTAGCGCGCAGCAGAAGCCAATATTTCACCAAACTATCGACTTTAGCTCAAATAGCTTCCAGGCACGCAGCGAATGAGTGATCTTGCCGACAAGTGACGGGCGCCTCGCTTGTTGATCTCGTTATAACGAGTGTCTCCGATACAAGGTCGAGGGGAGCCGTTGGGAAACGAATCAGCACATAGTTAGACGATGAAACGGTACGGTTGGGATTGACAATTGCTGACAGAAAAGCATGGGTATTCGTGTATATGTGTGTACCGCTAATATAAACATTCCCATCCGGCGCTCGGTGGTGTTAGGACCGTGTTCTTCCTTTATCCACAAATCGCTGCAACAAACAACCACAATCGTGTTGCCCTTCCTTATTCATCCACCTTGAAATGAACCGGATTGTTGAAGCTATTCGTCAAAGCAACCTGGAAATACCCTGCCGTCGACTCTTGTGACGCTGCCACGCGAATGGGTGTCGAGTCGTACTGTTGCGAGATCCTGACTACCATGGGCGTCTCGCCGCTGGTGATGTCTCCAAGGTGAGAGTTGATACGCAGGAGGATGACGAGGATGCCGAACAGGGCGCCTGTCGCGGCGAGCTTGACAAGCAGGTCGAAGAAGGCGATGACCTTGAGGAAGCTTGATGACTTCTCGGGAGGGGCCATGACGGGCGCGGGAGGGTGCGTAAGCGTTGGGTTGGCGTCTGGGGTCGGAGACTTTTCAGCCATCAATCTAATGAGGCGCGATGGCGTTTGATAAGTGGCGCGGGTTGAGTTGACGGCGGTGGAGAGTGTGATGAAGAGTGAGTTGGCGATGGGGAGCAAGACGATGATTCCACCAAATAAACACCAAAAGAAGAGAACAGGATCAGATCGAAAGGTAGGTCAAAAGACTGGGAAAAGTGGACTTAAATAGAATGCATCTCACCGCAACCATATCCTCACAGGGCTGAAAGATATCCAGGATCCAGCGTTTCAATTAGCCTCATAACCTCATTCAAGGGGCACGCCGTGATTCTTGGCATGTTGCAGTGCAGATGGTGGCTGACACCGGGCCTAGATAGCGTGCTAACAATTTTGTGACAGAGATGCAAGTTCTCCCGTTAAGCGAACATCTCATCGGCGCCACATTGCGCCGTTTTGCTGGGATCTTCTCCAGCTGAATGACACCCCTGTCGAATTGGAGCAATCCTCACGCATCACAACCTCACGAAATCAAGTTAGGCACCCGAGCAGCAGCGGCCGATTTGCCAAGATCAGTTAGCCATTTATTATCAGGACCTGCTATTGACAAGTCAAATTCGACAATCGTCCTTGCTGCTTCTTGTGAAACCGCCACATGACCTCCCGCAGATTCCCGTGCCACACAACGACATCAACCCAGATTCCAGAACACATTTCGACCCAGCACTCCCTCAATGAATTAGACCTCTCGGGCATGATAGATTGAATCGCCAGACAAGAAAGCCTCAATTGTAATGCCGGCACCTGCAGTTCTCACAACGCAGGATGAAGCTTGTATCGGCATCCTCAATCCAGCAGCCGAATTCAGTTTCACAGTTGCGGCAATACTCGCGGTTTGCCACAATGCCCACGAGGTCATCAATCTTCTTTTGTAATGCCGTCACTTCACCTCTGGCTGTGTTTTTCTGGACAACGATGTTGTTGTGTTGAGTGGTCAACGTCGTCATTTGCTGCTGTAGTGTGGCGCGTTCAGACCATAACTTGGCGTAACTCTGCTTTTCAGTGTTGAGGGCATTCTGAAGGCTGTCGCGCGCGGACAGCAAAGTCGCCGCTCTGGTTCTCTCTGACATGTAATCCCGCCTGATGCGGTCGTGTCCGGCTACGGCTGCGAGCTTCTGCTTTCTCTCCTCATCAAGAGCCTGTCGAGCACTGTCGCGTTCCGTGACCAAGTCCAAGTTCTTCTTGGTGGCAATGCTACACTCTGCAGATGCGGCTGAAAAACGCTCCTCCAGGCCAGAGAGGTCTTGCTGGAGTCTGTCGATGTTCTCTTGATCCCGCACCCTTTGATCCTGGATCTCCACAAGCCGAGTTTCGTTCGTCTCCAGCTTAGCCGCAGTCATTTGGAGCAAGTTGAAGCCAAAGTTGGGCAAGTTGATAACCTTCTCGAAACCCGGGGTCTTCAACAGGGTCTGGACGTGCTCCGCGGCGAAGGAAAAGATCAGGTCATGAAGCTTGTCGTCCTCGCTCGATTTGTGAGCGGCGAGGGCCAGGTAGGGGAAGATTTCAGCGGGGAAATCATCGCTTGAGATGATGTCCCGGATGTACTTGTTTGCGCGATCGCAGAGTTTGGGCAGCTCGTAGTATTGACCAAGGGCGTTGACTTCAACGTGGCAAAGGAGGCTTTCCCGCACCACAGCCGGGGGAGGCGTAGTTGGAGGGGAAGGGCCCGGAGGCAGAGATCCGCTGACTGTAAATGATGAGTATCGGAATTCACAAGACGAAAGATGCGCAGGAGACGCAGGAGACGCAGGAGAAAGGTTGATACCTTGCATGTTGGGAGGAGGCGCCCACTTAGGTGTGTTGGCCATGCGGAGGACATCTCCGTTGATGATGTAGTCCTCGTGATAGAGGAAATCAATCATGCATTCGACTGTGGCAAGGTCGAAGCCTGTGATGTGGAGCGAGCTGCTCTGTGACTGCTGAAGAAAGGTAAGCAAGTTGTGTTGGTGCTTCGAAGTAAACACCATCAGTGATGACATACCTTTGAGGCCTTCTCCAAAGCCGCAAAGATGACGGGAGACTGGGCACAGATGACGACTTTGTGAAGCTTAAACTCCTTTCCCTGGCAGACGACGGTGCAGTCGCTGAACTTGCCCGTCTGGAGAAGCCCAGAGAGCATACCGTTGTTGACGGTCGGAGGTGGCATGTCGATTAGAGGTGAAGTGAAGTGTAACAATAGAGATCAAGGGTCGCACACGAGCCTAGAATCGTATCACGATGCGGCAGCGCTCCGGGAGCGAGGGAGGCGAAACTGGGGAGGGTTGAAAGAATGAGAGACGGAGGTGATGATAGAGGAGAGATGAGAGGGAGAAGGAAAGGAAGAAAAACGCGCCTCACAATCGTGAGGCGCGAGAATTTCGCGTGCCTGCTCGTGTATCCTAAGGCTTAGGATGAGGGGTGCCGGGCAAGTGGCATCCTTTCGCGGCAGGAACGCGCCTTTGCTTCTTTCAATCGCTGTACGTTCATAGCGATAACTAGCAAAATTCAGGGGCAGGGGAGATTAGATGGGTTTAAATTGGCTGAATAGAACTGGAAAAAGGGTACATCAAGGAGGATATATCTTGTCATTGGTGTTGTCTTGTCCCACAGAACCTCACAACTCACTCAAAGCGGTATCAATAAGCTCTGTTTACCATTCCACTTTAGTTCAGCCACGATTGGATAGAAGGATCTAATAACACTGAACTAGAAGGCTTTTAATAGAGCAACCTTTTGCGAAGCAGCTCGTAATAAATTCTTCGAGGCAGCGAAAATCATCTAGACACTCAACCCGGCTTGCCGGAGTGATAAGGTCAACCAAGCACCCGCAAATTCACAAGGCTATACCACGAATCTTGATAGAAACCATCTTCACATCTTGTCCCTGTCAAAGGATAGTTGCTATTGTCTTAAATCCCAGCTTGGCTGTTTGAGTGTGGAACTGTGCACAATGGGTGAGATCATCCCCAACGTCAGCAACAACTGCATTGAAGGAGAAATAAACAAATACAAGATCCGAAGGGAGTCACCCTTATTTCTTTTGATTTATTTTCTAATGTCTGAGCAACAATGTCCAGAGAGAAACCCCATTATCATTATCAGAGTCTTCGATGACAATGGGTCCGTCCATTGACCGCACCGCCTGAATACCTTTGTATCCTCCCTCATTCACATCATTCGTTCCAGTTTTCTTGGTGTTGACCAAAAATGGCCAGGATCATCAAAAAACCACCCAAGATCTATCCTTATTGGACAATTGTTGGTCGGTGAGAGCACAGTTGTGCGCCACAGCCTGCATGTCACCCCCCCTGCAACTCACGAAAAGATCGCAGAGATGTTGTCGCAACAGCGTATTTAGGTGAAATCGGTTTACATCGCTGCGATGATTTCCTTTCATTTAATAGCAATACTTTCCGCTCAAAATTCATTCATGACCCAGCGCTCTCATCCTACCTCATTCTCTTCATCTCCTATCCCACCGGGCAAAGGTCAACATTCCACTCCCGCTCCGCCAAGGCTTGAGAATCCCATGTCCACTGAGGTATGTACCCATTTCAGAAGCCTCAACATGTTGCTAGAATATTATTGTCGCGTCTACAGATCGTATCTCTAACGTGAGCAGGTTTCAACAGAGACTGCCGGTTCAAGGAATAAGGGGCAACCATACCAAATCCAGCGTCTGCTCAACAACGACCCAGAGAACGATACAACGGTTCTGGGTTTTGTATTTCAGCGCTCGCTGGCAAATGAGGTAGATCCCGGAGTCCCTACAGAGAATTTGGTGCATTACCCGCAAACTAGCGGAGATTATTATTCCTTGGCCTCCGACGCAGTCGATTATCATCAGCAACGATCTGACAGCCGTATCGGAAATATCAAAGCACGATTAAATCGCGGCTTGGGTGGATAATTTCTGCTTTTATATTTCTCTGGACCTATCTATCCACCGACCACTCGACCTTGAACGAACACCCCAAACGACCTCATTTCATTCTCAAGGATTTCTGATCGAAAGGAAATCATGGACGACCCTTCTCCCGCGAACAATTCAAAACGCCCCAGGATCATGGCAAAACCAGTTGACCTTCAGCTTCGCTGCCCTATTCGCGCTCATGCCGATCAATGCATTCACGATGGCGAGGAGGTTGGTCTCCCTACCTGCAGGAAAGACCAGACCTTTAAAGCCATAGACAAACTCAAGTAAGTGCTGTTCTCTATGAAGCTTTCCATTGCATCTGCTAATATGCGCAAAACTCTTAGCGAGCATTTATCCAGGGTGCACTCGCACAAGTATCATTGCCTGCGGTGTAAGAAGAAGTTTCCTTTGGTAAGCAAGATCGATCTGGAGAGCCTGAAGGAAAAGCATAACCCATGTGAGGCGAAGAATTGGCCCGAAAAGAAGAAACTCTGGGCAAAATGGACATTGATGAGCGAGGAGCAGTACGAAAGATGGGCAGGGACGGCCTGGACAACTTCTGTCAACGAACGCCGTCAACCCGAAGATGGGCAACGAGAGAAGAAGGCCTTTTGGAGTTGGAGGAAGATCTATAAGAGCCTCTATCCAAACACTACCAAGTTTCCGGTTGCATCTGTAATCGGTGGGGGATTGGAGGATGCTGGCCAACTGGTTTCGAATGAGACAGACCCTGACGCCAGACCAAGCGGGGAGCGACAACAAGCTTCTGTCGACGACGTTTCAGGTTCTCCCAAGCCCTTGGAAGACATAGTCTTTGGTGAAAGGCTCACCCCACTCCTGGACTTCTTGAGTCCCTACTCCGCCGACCGGGCGCTTGGTCAGGAGTGGCGCCCAGAGACAGGAAGTCAAGGCTCATGGCCAGAGACCTCGACCGGCCCCGAGTCCATGGCATTTTCATCGACATCGGGTACAACCGACAACTTGAGGCCGATGACACCCTCCTTTATCTCTTACACCGACGACCTTTCGACTGCTTGGTCATTACAACTTGCTGAACCCCATCCTTACGCGGGTGAGAGGGACAAAGATATCTATGACGGAAATCCGCACAAATTTTTCAGGCGGGAGGACCAGGGCTTTCACGAAGTGGCCGATGAAGGAGAACCTTGAGAAAAGATCACAGTGCTGGATATGTGTTCTTTATCATTAGGTAGTTGAAGTCGGGATAACCGATAGAGAGGATCGAGAAAAGATCACAAGGAGGTATCAGATGTCGGGTGTTGGAAGATTTCTATAGTTAGCTTTGGGAATGGATGTTGGATCAGAGTTGCATAAATAGACCATTGTGTGGTTAGTGACTGATTTCATTCGACAAGCTACAATTGCGTGAGCGTTTCTGTTGTATGGGGAATGATATGGGTTAAATGGTAACTCAAGTCAATATACATCTATTAGATAGATGTATACTTTATACATTATTCGTAGACACATCCCATACTGACGCTGGGTATCGTGTTAGTCGGCTCATCATCTTAGTTGCTCTTATTGTCGCCTAGTCTCTCTACGTCAGACTTGACTGAAAAACAACCGTGCATGGCTTGTGGCGTTGGATGATACCTCTGATGGCTGAATATATTTATCTCGCTGCTGAATGGCCAGCTTCTGCACTTTGGGCGAGCGTGGGAGCTGGGAAGCCAAGAGCACTCAGCCACACGCCTTAGATCGTGATTCATGCGGGGTATCAAAATATTCGACCTGCTTCGACTCGGGGATCCTGCATCCTTTTATGATCTCCCTTTACACGGACTTACCCCAGGGTCTGCAACCAGTGGCCCATCTCAACTCTTCCTTGGTGCTCATGGCGGAATCTGGTGGAGCCATCAGCCGGCTGCTGAAGGCGGCCCTGGGGGCTGCTGCAACGAAGGAGATTGCTACAGCTGCAAACCTCGGCTCTGACGACCTTCTCGCCAACCACGAGGCCCAGGTCAATCAAGAAGAAAACCGAAGGATCAGCCAAAGGGAATGCGCTGAGAACTATGAGACAGCCAGAAAGCTCGCAGATCTTTTTGAGGGCTTGTGGCCTGATACACCCAACCTGATCCAAGCATATCGAATTCGCGTTTCGGAAATTTACATGCTGGCCAACGACGACACCCCCGAGCCATATCTTCCAGAGTCGTTATTTGCTAGCCTTGTTGGAATTGACGGGATCTGGCTCTCGGCCTTGCCCACGGCCCCTGAAAACAGAGGCGTCATCCAAATGCACCTCCTCGCTTGTATCCTAGCACATACGTGCCATCCTCCCAAGGCCGTGTTTACCTGGTACAAATTAATAGATCAGAGAAGGAAGAAAATCACATCAGATGTTGAAAAAGGGATAGAGAACGCCTTCTCGACAGCAGCGGCTGCTGCCAAGCAAAACATAAGCATGGACCAACTCGGCTTCTGGGATTGCAATGCGCGAACATGCAGATGGCCCAAGTTGTCATGATGAAAGAGCAAAGGAAGGTTGAGCAAGTTCTAAAGAGCATAGAACCCACAGTCGAGGAGAGCTCGATCTCCTACCAGAGCGTTATCCCCGCCTGGTTGTCTGGGCTGGCCGCCCTGGAAAATCTCATCTCGGGAAGGCCCCAGGAGGCACAAGATGGCGAGATACTGCGAGTCATCCCAGCTTGGAATCTCTACCCTGATTTGTATGTGTTTGGACCGAAGAATACCGAAACCCATTTCCATGATCGTTTGGTGCCACGGACGGGCATCATCACCATAGGGTGCGATCTAGGGGCCAGAGCACCATCGAACAACATGTTTCGATCCCTTTCCCTTTCCCAACTTTGACATTGTGGTTACCTGATGAGATGGCTTTGTATTTTCGGTATGTTTGTTGGGTTGATCTAGATTATGAGTTCTGCACCAATTTCGATACTTCCAGGAGTAGAGTGTCTATGGTGGACCCCATCCTGGTTAATAGGGTAACATATGCATGGGTTTAGAATTTATTGAAGAGGGTAGATAGGGCATGTTTTAATTCAGTTAGGAATGGGAGCATTCTCGAACGTACTCAGTTGTTGAGGCGACACCGTGTATAAAATCACTAATAGAGACCTGGCCCTCAAGCCGGAAACGCTACTTATTGCTGAATTCCCTTGACAGAATCGACTACCTCAATCCATCCTAGTCTCAACGCTAGTCCAGGTGATGCCATCTCCAATCCGTCCTCGGTTAGTGTCACAAGGCGTGAATGACATTGACAAAAATGGAGCGCATCCAATCTCAAGTGGGGGTGTCTGCCTCGTGGTGATTTGAGCCATCTTGAACTCAACATCCCACCAGTTGATAAGACTTTTACGGCTTCCAAGTCCTTCTATACATCTTCTAGACCATCTTTAATACTTGCTTTACCCTTCAAATTATCCTTGCCAGCCTTTGGACGACCCGGAACTCCTCCTCCGGCGTCGGCATGGCTAATGCGCATAACCGAACCCTTGCCGCCGATCCCGGCGATGAATCCTTGGCTTCAGACCTGCATCTTGATCCTGGTGCTTTGATGGATCTTGATGCCTTGACTTTTCCACTTGGCGAAGGAGGTTTTGATGGACATGATTCGTCTTTTCAGGGGACGCACCCTGACTTCTTCAACACCTCGATAGACGAGCTATGGACCGCATCTCTCGCCCATTCTGCCTCTGAAGATAACATTGCCCATGTCTTAGATCAACACTTACACAATGATTCTATACCCAATAGCGACTCAGGACAAGATAGCTCTGGTCCATCAAAAATAGGGCATCTTCACAACCTCTCTGTCGACTCCACAAACTCTGGATCCAGTGCCGCTGTCGCCGATGCAGTCGCATCACCAAGGAACCCTTCCCTCC